>JAMKCH010036330.1:0-231380 GCA_023653785.1 Ophioderma brevispina
CCGAAAACAGGAGTCTATGGACTATGGACTTGTGGACAGACTCACGTTCGATGAAGTATGCCCTATTATAGCTCATTCCACGGTCTGTACATATGCCTACCTCCAACAACGAAGATACATGGGAACTCGTAGCGGATGATGAGAGTGAGGCAACCTTGGGCAGCGGGGCTGCCTCAGTCTTGCACTATTTGTCATGCATTAGCATGCATCGGGCCTTCGCTTTTATCATTGTTGTCTTTTAAATAGCCGCTGGCCATTACAGGCCGGCCTATAGTAAAAAATGAAAAAATGTAAAAATCCAAGTGAAAAATGATAAAGGACACAAAACAAAAGTCGCCACCATTGTGAAGAAGCAAGATGAATCCGTGAAGCCCCAGTAATGCTTCCACCACACACCAAACATGCCACACACAATCGCCGCTGGTCGTCAGTATATTTACTATCCATTTTAGGCCAAAGTATCGACTTCTTGCAAGTTTTTCTTGATCGTAATTAAACATTGCTTTGGGTAACTCTGGCCGGAATGGGTGAACCTTTGAATCGAAGTTCTACATTCCCTGCCCACGTACACAGTGATTGCCGTCAACAACAACCGTGATGAACTCTATCCACAAAATATTATAGGCCAGTCTAAAATAGAATGAATGCTCATAACCCAACACTAATTGCAACAGAATCATATTCCAACAGAATTGTATGGAGAATACCTTTAAAAACAAACATATCAAAAGTCTACTCAAATCAAGGAGGGGAATATATATTTTTAAAGGGGTAAGGTTTATACAGGGAGTAAAAATATGAAAAGTATCAAAACGCGTTAAAAAGTATGCCAACGTGTTCGTCACATTTGCAGGATTAAAAAAAAGGTAGAGTTTGCCATATCTGACAGGTTTGTAGTTCATAGTTATGATTCAAAATAGGTTCAAGGTTCACAATGGGGTAAATTTCTAGATATACCGTTCGTTATAAAAATGTGTCCATTGTTCGTCTAATGGTACAGAACCCGAACATATACTGGTGCACCATCAGATTTCGTTGCATAGTTGGAACTCAAAATGTGACGGGGGCTACAGGGTCTATGGAGGTCCAATAGTCATGGCTCTGTAATTCTTATATTAGAAAGTTCAAACAAATAAAAAGAATATATTTACATTTATTATCTAGGGGGTACAAAATTAACAGTTTACAACCAGTCCGATCAAAATGGAACATCTATGATTTTACCCCAGGAGGACCTTGAAATGTTATGAGCCTATTGTACTAAAGCTATAACGCGTAGATAGGGCCAAACTATACCTTTTAACCCTTTAGGAGTAGCCCAATAAAATGGTACATCATGTAAATCAATTCGAACAATACTAATTTTTTACCCCCGTCAAACGTTTGGCCCCCTTATTTCTACAGGTTCCACTAGGTGATTTTGGAGACTTTAATATATTATTTTTGGACTATTTCAGAGTATATTAACACCAAAATTGTTTCTGTTGCAATTTGTGTGGGTCATATCATACAATTATTGGACTAATAGCCGTGTTGTCAAATGGGAAATTCCAGTCTCTGATTTTACAGCTGAAATAAAACGATACGAAATATTGATTAACGATAAGTATGCTCGTACTTGTCGAATGTGTGCGATGTGTTGTGAACAGGTAGTAGAAGGAGAGTAGGGAACGGCGAAATTTTAACTTGCTTGTCAGTTTGAGGGATTTTTGGAAAACGTGCGAAATAAAAAATATCAGGGTTTTTTTACTAAAAATCTAGTCGGTGCTCACCTGGTATCGCAGAATTAAACTATCCTTAAATTACTTCTTGTTTTACTGTGCCAATTTTCAGCACTGGCGATAATGGTTAAAGAAAAGGGTCACCCCCCAACAAACGAACTTTAGCGGATATTTTCTATTATGTTTCTACAGGCACCCAAAATAACCCCTTCCCAACCTTAGTGCATTAACTTTGGTGTCCTGACCCCCCCCCCGGTACTAAGTTCCTGTCAGTGGGTAGTTCCGGTAAAATAAAAAAAAAAAACGTGCGTGAGATATTTTGCAGTCCTTGCGAGACCGGTTTCTAGTGAGGGGGTATAATTATAAGAAAAGTGAAAGAGTACAGCGTGAGTCATCGCTAGATTATCCCAAATCTGTGAAATTCGTATTTGTGTAGAATGGCCCTCGATTTCCGGCCATGGTTGAAAGAGGCCTAGGGCGTGGCACGTCGGCGCACAAAAAATAGTGGGGCTGTCATATGAAATTTTCTTAAAAATCTCTACTACGACTCATATCAAAAATGGCAACTTCTTTGAAAGTTTAAAAAAAAAAAAAAAAAAAAAAAATAAAAACATTCAAAATATTGTCACGCGGGGGTGCAAATCAGAGATTTTCCAAGAGGTACATTTAGTGTTATTGCAATGGAGCGTTTATTTGTGGTTTGAGCCCTTTTGAAGCGATATTCGGGACTGTCAATTTTCCAATATTTATATTGCCGATTTCGTTCGAGTCTGAATTGAAAAGACCTCAGATTCTTTAAATTTGTAAGATTTACATTAGACATCTTTATAATGTGAACAAAATCGCATTTAAAAAATCAATGTTTAACGATTTAACAAAGCAAGAATAAGAAATCGCTCGAAGACAAAGGTGCTATGGATATGGTCGATTTATGCTGCGTGTTTAGCTATGGACGCCCCCCAATTTGATAAAATCCTTATTGAGAAGATTACGGATTGTTGAGACCTCGCGAAATCAAACTGATACATTGAATCATTATAATGGCGTGACCGTGTGACGTGGTATGTGTTTATGACTAAAAAAAGACTAATTGTTGAATAGCTTAATTATCTATCCAGTTTTCGCTTTGTTTCTGTTTTACGGGAGGAAGCGGCATGTCAAAACCGCGTTTCCTTCATTTTTGACCAAAAAAGCAGGCCGTCGAGTTTAACATTGTAATTTAATACAACACACTATTACCCTAGAGGTATTAAGAAAATAACATTGTAGAAACATTGTTGTAGGTTTATTGATTTTATATGAAATAGGTTAAGAAGAAAAAAAAGTAGAAAAAGTACACATCAAAGATGCGAAAATTACTATTTTCCACCCTACCCCGTAGTATTACACGGCAATCAGTCATACCATGCGCTATAGTGACAGAGAGCGGGGGGGGGGGGGGGGGGTTCCGTCAAATAAGCATATCCATTACTTAGAGTGATGTGTTCAATGCATTATTTACATGACTTGAAGGTCCAAGCAAAGGTATTTCAATCTCACAAATCATACACTGGTTCCACAAAACGTGTTGTTAACCGTTGTATTTATTTGAGGAAAATGCGGTAAAAGCGTGCAAAATGCAAACAGAAAATGGGATATTGTAGTAATTCAATTAACTTGAAAGCATATATAACTCCGTTTCATGTGTCGTGAGAAAGCAAACATAGAGATTTTTTCTTAGAAAGGTCACAATATTTGTATAAAAAAAATTAAGGAAAAAAATCCAAAAAACAATGTTTTCAAGTGTGTTCGAAGGGCTCACAATACTAAATCATCACTTGGGGGAATGGTTTAGGTAGTTCGGTAAAATACCAAACGGCGTGAGTACACAGGGTTAGCCACCGGACATTTGTTCCAAAGCCGCCATATTGGATTTTTAAACTAAAGGCAATAATTTTCTTAGATTTCCGCTTTTAAAAACCAAGGGACAATTGTCTTCAATTTTTTAAGTCTCTGAAGTAATTGTTATACAATTATCTTTCATATAATACGTGTTAATTGCATGGCTGCGACATAAGTTAATTTTTCTTTTTCTGGACCATGTTAGATACATAATACTTCATGGCCGCCTTTTGGAATTTTTAGCTGCATTTTCAGCCAATTCCCTAGTTTTGCTTCATTTTAAACCAAGGACAATTTTGTCTTCAATTTTTGAAGTTTCTGAGCCATATGATATAATTCTCTCTTTAATGAAACAGTTAATTGCATGGCTTCGACATAATTATCTTTTATGTTCAGTTGAATGATATAAAATGGTGAACGTTATGTACAACAACCGCCTGTGGATATTTTGCAGTCCTGGAGGACCGGTTTTCAGTGAGGGTGGTATATTATAATAAAAGTGGAGAGTACAGCTTGATCATCGTTGAGATTATCACAGATCTTTGAAATTCGATTCTGTGTAAACCCTGGCCCTCGACTCCGGCCAGGTCGAAAGCGTCTATGAGGGCGTGCACGTCGGCTCAAAATAGCAGCTAAGCACAACAAATAAATAACATAAGATTAAAAATCAGGGCTTTATTTTCTTAACATAGCAACTAAACACAGCAAAGAAGCACATAGAAATAAATCATGGCTAATTCTTCTAAACATAGGGCAGCATTTTGCTATGTGTGGCTAAACACAGCAAAATCTTGCTATGTTTGCTGAACAAAGCAATATTTTTCTGTCCCCTAAATCGGGCATCACATTGGTGTCTTGGCACACAGCGCCGCCCGTTGTTCAATAAATTACGGTCAGAAATAAATTTGAGCCACGCAAATCTTCACTGCGCTATAAAGTTTCACAAGTTTTTCGACTGTAAAATTCCCCAGTGGCGGTAGACGTGTCATAATAGAAGTCCCATTGATTCAAATGATGTAATTGCTATTCATTCCGTCAGCGCTACTGCACACGCCATACACGCATAGGGCGGAATCATTTGCACTACCTCATTTGCATCAATGGGACTTCTATATTATATGAAACGTCTACCCAAGTGTCTGACACGTACACAACAACTTTGTTAACATATTCGGACCCGATCAAATAGCATTGATTTGGATTTCTTGTTACACTGGATTATTGCGCAAAATACTTGTTCTATCGTAACATTAGCACAAATATTCCTAACTAAATTGTCTGTTGCTTACTAGTTGATAATATCGGTTTTATTATTTGGAAAAAGACAAAAACGTGAAAATAACGTGAAAACATCTTACCGTAGCTGGCTCAATTCTCGATTGCTGATGTCAAATCATGCCACACGCCATGATTGAGCTAATTGGTCTTTTTTGTCTGGAACCCATTTCTAACATCATATGGACCACCGATTCGTCGTTTTCGCGATATCCGAGGTACCGCGAAACCGTTATTTCATTCCTTGTTCAGCTATTGCGAGCCTTTAACACAGCGTCTGGACTCCTTGTGAGTCCCATGACGTGCGCAGTCTAAAAAGCCGGCCAATTAGCGATGCGAAACGGAATTGGTGGCGCTGTGTCCCAGCATTACAGAATTCTATGGGAGCGTAAATGGTTGATACCACAATCAACACATAATATTTAAATAAAACAATAAAAAATTGTACGCAAACATAAGAGTACACTGTTAAAATTTCCGTTAATTAAAGAAACAGATGTTTCCGTAAATTTACGGAAAATTCTGTTTTAGAAAACAATAACAATAAAAACAAAAACCTAAAACAATGTTAATTTACGGAAATATTTCAAAATTTCGGGAAGCAATATTTCCGGACTTTTTTTTTGTTCCGTAATTTTAAATTACGGAACAATTCTGTTAAAATACACATTTTTTTCCGTAATATGAGACAAATTTCTGTAAAATTACTGTCAAAGTTCCGTTAATTGACAGAAATTTCTGTAAATTTACCCTAAAAATGTCTGGAAATACTGCTGCCAGAAATTTCCGTAAATTTACAGAACTTTTTTTAACAGTGTAGATTTCAACCTGGGGCTAATATACTATATAAAAGGGATATGAAGCCCCTATTCACTCTGTGTTACATATTTACGTTCGTGTGTGCCTCGGATAGTGTATACTAAGTTTGTGCTCAAACTATATTTTTATAATGCATGTTAGATTTCACATGTTGGTATATGCTTATTGCTTTACTTAATTATTATTGCTAATTGCTTACTCTTATAAATAAATGGGTAAAACATATTCCCATGCTGTTTTACCCATTTATTTCTCTGTGTAAGATAGAAAATTGAAGAAATTGAAGGTATAAATTAGCAGTTATTATTCCAAAATGAACAAATTGCTAAAGGTTGTCGAATTTGGAAACCTGTACACCTACTTTTGTCCTCAAACTAGTCCTACAAAATTGACGATTGTAAACATTTTCGGTGCAGTTTCGGCATTAAGTTTGAGAAATGAAATTCGGTTTCCCGTTACTTTTCTTTTTGTAAAATTCAGGCCGAGGCACACCGGTGCGGCATTGGTGCGTGCATCCTATTCATCTATTAACTTATTTGTATTAGATCTGCCAAATTACGCTCAATCTCCTCTCCCGCAGTATGCTGATGACACCCTTCACAGGGCCCCTTCGTTCAGGTCAATGATGTCCACTCGTTCAAATATCTTCATAATATTGTCCAATGGGTGTCCATCCAACAAAATGTCTCTCATCCTGAAACAGTGTAAGTCAGGAGGTTATCCAGAAGAAATTGTGCTGGGCGCTCTGATCCCCTTATAAAATTCTCATTTCTCCTCTGGATGTTGTTCACAGTCACAAGTACTTAGGTCCATCAATCGCGTCTAATTTAAATGGGGTGATCATGTAAAAAAATGTCACTGTCTCGCGCCCTAGGCTCTCGGTTTTTTATTAGGCGGCTGGTCCGCTGAATGTCCCAAAATTCTTGGCACTTTATACTAAACTGTGTCGTCCAATTCTTGAATACGGCGTTCCTTCTTGGTACCACAGTCAAAACTGGTCAAAAAACATTAATTCTTGGAAAAAAAATAAAAAACGGCTGGCCCGAAGTTGCATTCCAGCACCCAGGTAACTTCAGTTTTGTGAGCGTCTTCAGCATCTAGAAGACCTCATATCACTGAGAGAGCGTTTTACATGTCTGTCTGACTATCGCCTTTGTGCAAGTGTCTGCATGCAAGTTGAGACATTGATCCTTTTCAATTTATCTCTGTCAACTCTCGCCATGCAGATACTCCTAAGTTTTCTCATACTTTTGCACGTACGATACATTTTAAATTTACATGTTTTTTATCGTTTTTCCTGCTTCTTTGATCAACTCCCTACTACCGATATTCGTAATCAACTTTTGTTCACCTCCCCAGGTTTTTTATCTTTGCTAAAGTGCACTTTAACAATCTTAGTTGGCTCATGATTTTGGGGGTAATTTTTGTTTTTATTTGTTATAGAGGTGTGGTGCATCTTTGTGGGTATTCGTTAACTATAATCAGTTGTGAGTCATCTCTGGTGTACGTTGGAATACGTGTTTGATATGTCTTTTGTGTGTAACATGTGTTTCGAGGCAAGGGGGTGAAAAACCCATTCAAACCAGTCGTCCGTGCTGGGCGCGGGGGGGGGGGTGGAATATTTTAATATTGCACGGAATAATAATATTGTTTGGGTGCTTGTAAATATACACACATAATGTCATTTCGCTACAAACAATCCGGCCAAAATTCATTTGTTTGTATGTTGGGTGCTATTGGTGGTTAACTTTTGTCCTACCCATGCCACACCACGAAATGAAATGACACATCAGTCGTCTTGATTTAACTAACCCGCCTCAGCTGAAATCATCTTTTCACCTAAGCGCGCATTGCATTATGAGAAAAAAAGAGTACTGAGCACAATAGCCCAGGTACACTATTATTCACTGGCCCCTCTAACACACTACCTTAATTGTATCACTAACCGATTATGTAATCTGCAAAGCGGGCACCCACATATGTGGAAGAAGCGGAGGCGCCATTGCTTCTATTTTGGTACTACTCTAGTTTTTCTTTGTTTCGGCAAAACCATGCGAGACGGTGTATTTCTAAAGATTACGTACGTTTTGCCTCTCTATTAATAGAACCTCTTTGGTTTCGAGTGATGCGTGGATGGGTTGTGGATTTAGTTTGTTGTTATAAGGGGTGTGAGTAGATTGTATCTTTGTGTGTGGTTAAATTCTTAGGATCAAAGTTGCATTGGCCCAGTACATTCTCTTCCCTCTACATGTCTAACCCTTAAGCTTGTTGCTGTTTTGAGTGCACGTATAGGTGCCACTTTGAAAGTGATTTTTTTAATCGCTTTTGGTCTCCCTGCCAGGGGCACTCTGTCCATTTTGTTTTGGCTATTGTAAGTTGTTGGGAGAGATACCTTTGACCATCTTTATATCAGATGTTTTTGTTTGTTTTTTTTTATACAAGTTGATCGTGCAATACTTTTTATGAGTGTTATCTATACAGTGTTATGACCATCCTCCTGCATGTGGATATTTTGATCGGTCATTCATCTTGTATAATTTTTTGTTTTATGTATTTTGTAATCTGAATCTGGCAAATAAAATGATGAAAGAAATGGTGTATAATACATCCCAGATTTCACCAACGACCATACAACCACAAAGCGTATGATTACAAATTACAACACACGGAAAAGTAGCTTTAAGTCATGATAATGTAGTTGTCTGTTTTGATGCAAAATGTAACAAACCCCAAAGAAAACAATATCCTTATTTTAGAGGGAAAAAATACTCTAGTGATATTACCCATAGATTGCTCAAACTTAAACCTTCCTATTCATTACACTTGTTTACTATTTTATGTACTTCATGACAAGTTGATATCACATTTTGTTTAAATATACAGTACACATTTCCTTTTTATTACATAAGTTTAGTTTCTAACTCACCGTTAAACACATAAACATTTTTTTTATTTCATATTACCTCATGAACACAAATTTCCTTTTTTTTAAAAAGATCTTTTTTAAAGAGGCAAACAACTTTTTTAAAAAGTTCAATTCCAAACAACACGAGGTTCACACTTCACAATTCCTTTTAAAATGAAGTTCTAATATTTTTTTTTAAAAGGAATACAATTACACTTCATTTACATAATGATTGGCACAAGTTTACTTTCCGTTTTATGCACATCCAGTTCACATATCAGATTTATTTCAATGTCATTCAATTTTTCTTTATCAATTTCCGTTCCTTCCTATTTTGAAATATGAAGGTTTCACTTATTATTTAAGAGTTTGACATCATTGAACATCTCACATCACCAGATTATTTTTCTAAGGCTGGTATTCCAAAAGGCCCTAGCTTTTAGACCATGGGTTTATACCATGCTAGAACTTCAATAAATGGACTTTTTTCGTTCATAACACGGGTTCCCCATAACCCTTAAGTGACCGGGGGTTCCAAGGGACGCTGCAAATTTGTTGTCTCGGCGCTGGCCGGTTTGCGCGTGGGATTTTTGCGCAGAATTTTTTTGTAATTGTCTGACTTTTAAATGCGCTTCTTTTCATACCAAAATGATTAAAACCGGCCAAGCCATTTGTGATTTAATTAGGGAGGGTCCCATGGACCCCCCCCCCGCCCCCTTGGGCACTAACGGAAATCATCTGAGAATATTTATAAAAATCAAAGAACCAACCCAATTTTTTTTTGCTGATATTTGTTCACACATACATATAAGTAAACAATAACTAGTAACAGTAAAAATAATTAACCCTTTCTTTGCTGAAACGTTGCTAAACCGTTACTGTACAAAGTCTATGGGAAAATGACGTGTATTTTGCAACCCCCGTAAAAAATACAGGATTCCCTAAGACTGCAAGTTTTGTGTTAAATATATATATATTATTTGGGTCTTCTAGAGTAGATATCAACAAAAAATAAGTTTTCATAAAGTTTGATGTAAGCGCAAAGCTCGTTTTAATTTTCCGTCTTTTGAACATTTTTCGCGTATTTTGAAAACAATGTTTTGCCCCTAATTTTGCCGCCCAAATAACAAATTTCATTTTTTACTGCTGATTTGGGGTTGTCTTATGACTCTCCACATGTGGTATTTCGTCCAAAAATTCCCCCGGGAAAGTGGTTTCCTGGGGGGGGGGGGTCCCATGGACGGTCCCAGGGACCCCCCCCCCCCCCCCCCCTTGGGCACCAACGGGAGTGAAAACCCCTTGGTCACTTAAGTGTTAAGAATACCAGACTTGGAGTGCTAATATATTGTTTTCTACAACGCTAATTAGAAGTCTGTTTTGAGACTTGTTTTTGAGACCTTACTGTAAATCGCTTACCGGATTGTGCCGTACATTGACATGGTCGAAAGTTTTTCTTTAAAACACTCTCCGTTTCCTTTTTTAGAATTGATGTCGTTCTGCCAATCGTAGTCGTATGTTTTGATTGACACCCTACATAATTCATTTGAGATATTCCTTGCCATTTTCTTATAAACGATAAGGGAATAGACATTTTGTAATATTTAGGAACGATACTTACGTTACGTAAGCCTATCAAGTGCTACAGGAATTGAAAACTGAAGTTTACAAGATGCATTTAAAAAACCCCCATTGACAACACAATTCTCTTACAACTATATTCATCTCGACATCTTAAGAATAATTCATTAACGTTGCAATCTTATCCAGCTTTTTGTTACCGTTGAAATCAGTCTTAAGAAGTTTGATGGCGTGCTCTCTTTCAGTAGACCCTATCAATCATCAGTTTAAGCAATTATACTTATCCACGTATGGTACTGGCAAGTCCAACCTATTGCTGCAGTCACGGTACTCGAACACTTTTTGAAAAACCACATCGTTCACCTTCATTTCTGTCTCAAGGGGTTTCCACGAAGTCACGATGTCGATGCTCCTTCATGGTGCCCACTGATATTTTCGTATATCACTGGGTATCGGATGAAAGCACGCATTCCCATGTGAAATAAATATCTCTGAGGCATACTGGTTCATTCCCCCCAAAAAGTCCCACAATTTGAAACATCTGATAACCAAACGCAGCTCCGCGAATAGGAGCACGTTACCTAATATAAAATATAAATCTCAATTAATTCTTGTCTATTTGATATCTTAAAGGTACACTGGAACATTTTAACACAGGCAGCCTCATTTTCTTTCAAAATTGACGTTTTTGCATATTTTTTATTGACTGTACATATGCCTAAAACAGTTTCTTTGTGTGCAAATCAGTTATTTTTTTAATACTCCGAAGTGTTTCCTTTTCTTCCAATATCCTAGGTTGCACAACTTAAAGACAAGAAAATAAACATCGAAGTTTCCCTTCAGACTGGTCCATGACCACCTTATCTTATGTTATGATTACCTAAAGATTCTCAATTTTCTAGTGGTATGTAAATTGGAACTATTAAAGAGACACTGGCACATTTGACAAATAATGCGCCCTCAAGATTTTTCAAAATTGATATTTTTGCATGGTTATTCAGCAGACGACGGAAATGATGTTTAACACAAGAAAGAACACACCGGAGTTGATTCCCACGGCATACAACCTGTTTGACCGGTCAATGACCTTGGTGGTTTAATATCAATGAGTACGAGTCTACGATATTCATGTAATAAACACACTTAAGGCAAACATAAAGTTGGCCTATAAATTACCTGTATACCTTTAGCATCTTATTATCTATTTTGGGTATGTTATTATTATGTGTAAAACATATCTTTATTCTTCCAAAGGCCTATAATTTGCGAGCAAATTTAAGAAAGTTCATATTTTGTGAAAAGGTGCCAGTGCAGCTTTAAAAACAAAGGAAATGACCAAACGACTTCGCCTTGAAATAGACTGGTTCCATTTCTCAATAATAATAATAATAATAATAATAATAATAATAACACATGCTTATATAGCGCATTCCGTATAAAACGACCCCAACTACACATAATAATTATTACATAAACAAAATGCACTATGAGAACCCAAAATGACTATTGAACAGATGTGTTTTTAAGGAACCCTTGAATTCAATCAGAGTCTCCGCATTTGTGATATGGTCATGTGTCGTATGGTGGGACACCCATATAGTTGGTGGCGTTACATTTATCCTCCTCTTCTATGTTCAAAAAGTGCTGCAAGAGCATTGCGTATTCAATTGTTTTAAGTTAGGGCTCATTTCAAAGCTTTATTATTCTACTTTCTAATTTCTATTGCATTTGAGCATTAGCATTTGTTTAATTAGCAAAAAATTCACAAATATTAACGAAGGTAAATCTGGTGGAGTGGCGGTGGAGGAGTATCTACAAACTCAATGGGAAAAGGAATTTCCTGTTCTGACACATAGTGCATGTGTGTTAATTTAATACAGAATGTGCTTTTAACATAATACTAGCCTTTCCTGGTGCATGCTGGTAATTTCTGAAGCAAAATTAAAATGTAATTGTAATTTCCCTTGTAATTAATACCAGATTAATGATTAGATTGATAATGGCCATGCCCGATCATGTTCATGTATTACGGAAAATTAACCCAATCAGAAGGATATTAGTGTCCAATAAATTGTAAACAAATGCAACTTTAATATAGCCCTGTAATCTTACAAAAAAGGGGGTTTTTCAGACAAAAAATGGTAATTAATAAATTGGGTTAATTAAAAATCATAAAATCTTAAACACTATTGGGGGCTATACAGTGCTCCAAATTTTGATCTAATCATTGTTACATTGCCCCAGTTTATGGTGTGATCATGAGATATGAATAATGAATGTAGTATTAGTAATGAGCAGGTCACAGAAGCTGAAAAATGTCATAAAATACCCTTTATAGAATATTATTGAAGTAATTATCTCACAGAGTATCCTCATTATCCTGTTAAAATAATTGTACTGTCACATGTTGACATGACTGTACTATCTGTATTCAATTTCAATTTAGACACCCTGTATGTATTCAAAACTTTTATTTAAAAGTAAACAAAGCTGTAACATTTGAAGTTGACATTATAATTGATTTGGACTTATTCATGAAAGTCCAACTACACACATGTGAAACTTAAAGTGCTCTGCATTGATAACACCTTTGGCGTGAATATAGTATTTTAAACACACTACACCCTATACTTTTTAACGATTGTGGTTAACATTTATATGGCATACCAGACCTAACTGAGTTGCCCCAAGACAATAGAGTAGCTACTTTGTTCACATTTTCATAAAATATTCAATATTGATTACACGGCCCTTAAATTTTCAAAAGTTTGCATACTTATTTTTTGCACCCTGTATTACCATCGGGGCTCATCAAAATATATTATAATTATATATTTTATCGAAGCTTATGGTGCACTCTGTTATAATATATACTTAGTTTTAAGATTCTTTGCCATAGGATAAAATACAATAAAGTATAATGTGATGAACAAAATCTGATGTTTTTCATAATATCACCCTATATATTTTAGTGACCACCCTGTATGCCATCGTGAAACTAGCATAGATGGATTACTTGAACCATAAGCTTTCCAAAAATATATAGTTTTATGGGTGTCAGATGTATAGGTTTTACACTACATAATAAATAAGTGAAAAGGAGGGAAAATCACAAAAAATAACGCAAAGGTGTCCCACCATAAGATACATGACCATATGTGATGGCAATGTGTTCCATAGCTCAGGAGCTGCATAAGAGAAAGCTCTTTGTCCGTAAGTGACTGTTTTTACACGTTGCGCTGTAGAGTGATTGCATTACTGGAACGCAAGGTGCGAGCTGGTTTCTTTACTGTAATGAGTTCAGATATATATTTTGGTGTCCGATTGTTCAGAGACTAATATTTAAGAATCATGAGTTTGTAAACAATACGTTGTTTCATAGGTAGCCAATGTAAATCTTGCAAGACCGTATAAGATGCTAATGATCGAGTCCAGTCTAGAATTTATGAAAGCATGCACAAGTTTCTCAGTGCTGACACGGTCCAGATGAGAAATGAGCAACAGATTACTTACTATCAACAATCACACCGAGATCTTTGGCTTTAAAAGAAAGTAGTCGAAGGCATGTTTGAGTTAAAGCAATATAAATAGTGTTTTTATATGCAAATTGTATGCTGATTCCAAATCTTCCGGTCCCCAAAGCTAATTTTTAGGGGACGTGTGCCTAATTTGCATAAATTCATAATGGCCGCCACTTTAACATTTGTACATAACTCAAGATTTAAGGCTTGTAAAGACTTCATTCTTGTGTCAATACATATGTTTTCAGGGTCAGAGAACACAGCTAGATCAGTTAAGGTATTATGCCATATATTGACAATTTAAAATGGCAGCTATTTTGAATTTTTATGGAAATTAACTGTCAACATGACCTAATGCTATAAGGTCATGTGCCATGAGTTGGGAGCAAAATGTGTTACATGCTTGAAACTACCTAATATTACACGTTTTACACCAGGGTTTTCACTCTTAAATGAGAGTAAGTCATCAATTGTTTTTGAGATACGTAGAAAACTATATATATATAATTGTTGTAAAGCTAAAAATGTAAGGAAGACAAATATGCACCTTGTATGTGCATATACAGGGTGCCACAAGTGTCATAGAGGGTGGAAAAGCGAAATTTTGATGTAAAAAGTACAACAATTTGTGGCAGTCTTATTTGTTACCTTGAATTATCATCATAGCTTAAACGATTGTATGAGTCAAAATGAATGCCACATAAATAACAAACAAAATGAGACGTTACTTATCTTAATACATGGCAGGGTTACAAAGATATAAAACAAAATAAATGCAAAAGCCCCGAATATCAAAAATCCCTAGGCGCCTCATCCGTAGGCACCTCATCCGTAGGCACCACCCTCTCTGACACCGACTGACTCAAATTACGATAACTCAAAAAGTAAAAATAGCACAAAATCTGCTACCATTTTAAAGCTAGATAAATTCCCTTTAAAATGAAATATAAATCAACTGAATACCTAACTTGGTTCTTATGATACAATAAAAATGTTTAAACATATTTGTGAAAATGTAACGCCACACTCATTTTGTATACCCCAACTCATGACACATGACCATAACTAATGGTCTAATTTAATTCCTTGACCCTGAAAACATATGTATAGATACAAGAACGAAGTACAAGCCTTATATCTTGAGTTATGTACAAAAATGTCAAAATATCAGCTCATTTTGAATTTTTATGCAAATTAACTGTTAAGTTAACCTAATGCTATAACTAATGATCTAATTGTATTCATTGACCTTGAAAACATTTGTATAGACACACGAATGAAGTCATTACAAGCCTTAAATCTTGAGTTATGTACAAAAACCGTTAAAATGGCGGCCATTTTGAATTTATGCTATTTAGGCACATTTCCTCTCAAAATTCAGCTTGGTGACCATAAAATTTGAAATTAGCATCTATAGACCTTCTTAGTGGATATTACAATTTCACTTGGTGTAATCTATTTCGGCTATTTAAGAAATGTTGTGTTTTGCTGAAAATATGCCTGTGTGCCATTCCCATAGGGCGAAATATTACATATTCATTAGCTTAGGTTAGGTTATGATTTGTATAACGGTCTGTCGATAGCAAAATCCTCTTAGAGACAGCCCATCATACAAAATCTGGAAATTTGCATAAATTTGCATACATTAATAGTCATCGTTACCACATTACTGTATAACAAAGATTAACGTTAGGACCTAGGACGTGAAATTCTATGAATAACAAAGGGAATTTCCCAAATGTACATAAGCGTAATAGTGGAATAGGGCGAAAAATGAGGCAACGAGTAGTACAACGGGATAAGAGATCTGTTGTGCCGAAACACCCGGGTGCCGAAATACCCGGGCGCCGAACTTCCCTTCTCTCTGCCAATCGAAGTACCCGGGCATTCGGCAGAGGAGAAGGGAAGTGGAAAATGACGTGCTGTTGATGTGTAGTACACGTGTTCAGGCATTAATAGTGATTTTATGGAGTACTACATTGAAACGTTGTAAAGCCAAAAGCACCCACATAAACCCTATGAAGATGAGTTCCCGCGTCCGTTTAGCCAAGGTAGCTGAATTCGGAAGCAATGTATACATTATATATATATATATATATATATATATATATATATATATATATATATGTGGCTCCCATTGTAGAGTTCCCATTTATTGATTAATAAACGGATTAGGTTTAGTGTTAGGGTTGGAGTTATACAGGATTATGGTCAAGGATTGGGTTAGGGTTATGTATTAGTTTCAGGGATAGGGTACGCTAGGGACTACAAACATTTATAAGGGATTAGACCTATGTGATTTTCTACTTGACAAATTGGGGGTTATATTTTTTCTGATGGAGGGGGGTCGTGTTAAATTTATTATTCAGTAAACCAAGCACCTATCAGGACATTTCTTAATAAAATATCAGCAGTAAATCATATGTATATGTACCTAATTGTGTGTGTGTGTGGGGGGTGGGGGTGTGTGTGTGGGATGAGGTGTAAAATATGAGTCTGTAGGGGGTTATTTAACTTTACATTAGGGGTTATGTTATTCCAAACACATCTTCACAATAATGAACGGGCCATAATCTTAGACTGTCGTAGGAGCTGAGTCTACTGAACACTTATTTTGTGTCATCCTGTAGCAGGGGACTGTAGGGTAAGAGTGTGCGCTTCCGGATAAAATTGTGAATTTTTGCACACAAGTACTTTAAGCATTGATAATCCATAAAATTGATGGAAGCACTTGCCAACCCCCTTAATGGCCCCCAGCTTGGGTTTCAAGGTTATACAGGGTTCTAAAATTTAAAATGTTCTGAAATGTGTTAAATGTGTTTTTGACCCCTGTACAAACCAAAATTGCCTTTTTTACCATTTTTACAGTTTTTATCCCATAATTCCTGAACTATAAGTCACAGGTAGTATAAACAATACCTTTTTGGAATCCTTGTAACCAGACAGACATCATGGTGTGCTTTCAACACAATCGGAACATTTTAAAAATTTTACCCCTGTGTAACCTTGAAATCCAAGCAGGGGGCCATGAAAGGGGTGTGACAAGTGCTTCCATCAATTTTTTTGATTATCAATGTATAAAGTACTTGTGTACCAACATTCACAGTTTTATCCGGATTTGCACACTCATATAAGATCTGTTCACTACAGTCCCCCACTACCGTGGCCGTATAGCCAATTGACACATCGATAAGTTGTACAATTAGAAAAAATAGAGTTCGAAAATATTTTTAACGAATGAGAAATCACCGAAAAACAAATCTTGGGTGCCATAGGAAACCCCCCCTTAGGCACTTAAGTGTTAACAGGTGTGGCTTTCCCGAGATATCCAATATGGCGAGTAAGTGAACTCCATAGGCGATAAAAGTAGAATCAGCACTTCAGATAAATATTTTTGTTTAAGGAAAATACTTACTGGCTCAAAATAATGCAATTTAAACACTTTTAAAACTCGTAATATTCTGTAATGCTAAATATGGCTGCCAAACTTTAGTTTTAGGGAAAGGCCGAGATCAGCAAATATTGGGTTGAAAACATATGATATATATTAGTATATATTAAATATATAGGTATATATTATTTCCGATACTTTTAAACTGGCTTGGCGATATCATGCCACAAATGAAAAGGAATATGCCGCTGTGAAACAATTGGAAATGTACCTGGAAAATAACCACTCCAGAAGACATTCTGATTTTCTGGAAATTTGCGTAACATCCATCCATCCATCCACATCCGTCCGTCCGTCTGCGTCCGTTCCGTCCGTCCGTCCGTCCGTTCCGTCCATCCATCCATCAACACATACATCCATCAATCCATAAATCCACCATCCAGCAATCATTATCTATCTATCTTCTATCTATCTATCACCATGCCATAGGACCGTTTGCTATTGGCTTCACCAATATGCTTTGGAATGTGGTGCCCACAATGATGTAATCTTCCAATCTCTTCCTTGGTCTTACCTGTCCTTTGGTTTGTGCCTGCGACAGTTCCCATAAAAATGCGTTGGTTAGGCGGATGTTGTTCATTCTGACACAAGTGGACCCAAACCATGTCAGCTGCAGAGGGCGTGAGTGAGTGATGCGAGCTGGATCCTTTTTGGTTGAAAGGGGCAGGAGGAGATCTGACAGCAAACTTATTCATTCCGCGATATTATCCTTCCAGTTTTTTTGATAGTAAGCATTTTCTGTAGCATCGCACCTCAAATGCTTCCAACTTCTTCATGTCAGTCTTTTTGATGGTCCAGATTTCAGATCCATTTAACAGAAGCACGGGTTGATAGTGATTAACAAGTCGTAATTGGGTGGAGAGTGAGAATGTCTTTATCACTCCAGACTCTCTGTAATTTCCTAGTGCTGTTGATGCCTATAATAATCTGCTTTTGATTTAGCTGGTGGAGTCGTTTGATGGTCTTTTTGTTAAGCGTTACTCCCAAATACTTGAATTGTAACCTGCTCAAATGAACCATCAAGTGGATCTTATGGGTGAGCTGGTCATCATGGGAGAATACCATAGCTTTGTTTTAGGTATACTGATCTCCATCACATATTTCTTGCTAAGCATGATGCACTTGCTCAATCAGGTTTTGCAGATCGTCATCTGAGTAAGCGATGAGAGCATACGTCAGCAACGAGGTTTTCATGGGCTTTTAATTTGTAGCCATCACGTTTCTTCTTCACGTTTTTACAGTCTCAAGGCTTTCTGACCTAGATGTATGGAGAAAATGGGTTTGGAAGAGGTCGGGTGGATAGAGACATCCTGGCGCACGCCAATAGTTGTTTCAAACACTCGGTATAAGATTGTTGTTAAGTCTGAATGGCAGCTTTTAGATTGGAATATAGAGGATTCTGATGAGGTGGATCATTTTGAGGCACAACATAATGAAGCAGCACTGTAAAGAGGCCATCAAGCCATACTCGATCGAATGCCTTCTGCATCAGAAGACAGCAAAAACCTTACCATCTTTCTTCTCTAGGAGATGGAATAGGGGAGCTTCCGGCTAGGGCGAAAAGATGTTCAAATGTGGAGCGGCCAGGTCTGAACCTGATTGTTCTTCTGCTAGAATGGCTTCTACATGGGGCTTCATCCGGCTCCTTATAATTTTTACTGGAATGGGTTTAAATCAGCTGCTGGTCATGATAGTTCTCACACTTGGTGATGTCCCCCTTCTTGGGCATGGTAGGAATGATTAGATTTGTCCATTCTATGGAATGCGTTTCATGTTCCAGATGTGTCATTGAGATATGTGCAATTGGTCAATGAGACACACCACCATGCTTAAGCAGTTCTCCTGGGATCTCATCAAAACATGGGCTTTCCTGACTCAGCTTTTTGACAGCGGCCTTCAACTTCAGAAGGAGAATGGATGGCTCCACTATCCAGATAGAGCAGTCCAGTCTCTTTATTTGATGGATGAAGACAGGATGGGTCAACGGTAGGCTGATGATTGTAGATGGCCTTACCATATTCAAACCATCTTTGTTCTATTTCAGCTGGATTGGAAAGAATCTCACCATTACTGCTGCGGATAGAGTTGGATGTAGGACTTCTATCTACGCCCTTAGTTATGGTCTTGATGGTGTTGAAGACCTCTTTGCTCTTGTTCTGTTGCATGTTCTTCTCCAAAATGTTACATTTGTCATTGTACCATTTTTCTTTGTCAGCTGTAAGGCCTTTTTTAATCAATCTGGTCAAGTGGTTGTACTCTTGACGACTGTTAGGATCTTGAATGGCCTTCTTCCTTGCTTTCCTTCTTTCATAATAAAATATAGCCAAAAAGTAAAAAAAAACCTCTTAGGAATTACCACCTATCGCCATATTCGTCTTTATTTGAAATTTTACGCATGTTTAGAAATCAGGGTTTGTTTCAGTTGGTATGGTAAAAATTATATTTGTAATATTGTCATTAATTTCAGGTTTATTTGCGGCTGATATTTGCTGCCATATTCGTCTTTATTTGAAATTTTACGCATGTTTAGATATCAGGGTTTGTTTCAGTTGGTATGGTAAAAATTATATTTGTAATATTGTCATTAATTTCAAGTTTATTTGCGGCTGATATTTCTGAATTTTGTATCATGCATTTGTTTACATATTCTAAAGATCTTGGCTTCTATATTGGCTGACATCATCTGAGCAGTTTGAAAGTATCATAAATATGTTTATTGTGTCCAATAACATGTACCAGGATATTTTGCAAATCCAGGATTTTTCTGTTATCGTGTTATTCTATGCTATGAATTATTGTTTTTCAATTTCTAATAGGACTGCTTGAATGCGACCACACACGAACGAAAGCTTCTTTAAATGTTAGATAGGCAAGAATCTCTTTGTGAACTAACGCTGAACTATTTTTAATTATCATTAATCTTTTTTTTTTTTTTTAATTAGTTTTTCGGAATTTCAACATTAATTCCACAGACATCAATTAATCAAGGAATGCTTTTAAACAATTAAAATTACAGAAGTGAAAGACAGACCCAACACAAATAAAATACAAAGAAACACACAAATAATAGACAAACAAATAAAACAATCAAGCGAGTGAACAAACAGAAACACAAACAAACGCGAACATTTGCTTTCTGGATAAAATTACATCAAGATTTACCCTCTGAAAAGAAAAATTACTTTACTTGACACTGATGATATAAAGTTTACATCTCATTGTGTGTTTGTTTGTCTGCATATTTGGCTAGTTTACTTGGTGGCCTATGCGTTAATGTTTAAGCTTATTTGCTTTATACTGCAATAAATAAAAAGGAAATGAAATCGTTGTTATAAATTGATAATTTGTTTACTTTAAACCTTTAAATAATGCAAAGTGCCACTTTTTCTGAAAACGGAAAAAAAGAGTGTTATCAATAAAAGTGTTTTTGAAAAGCAACAACTTCAGTGGCAGAGCCAAATATTTCCTCTCTTCAAACCGTTTTTTTAAATTATGCAATGAAACGTCCTTGAACTCATTTTAGTGTTTTTTTTTTTCATTTTAGACATAACATTTAGGAATCTCAAAATCTTTGATCGCCGATTCGCTTGTTTGCAGGACTCGTAATGATACTGTAATAATCATCACAGCTCATCGCCGTGGACACATTCGATGGGTCCCATCAATTAGTTCTCAATTAGTCCAATCAATTAGTTCTCGATGGGTCCAATCAATTAGTTCTTAATATGATTCCGTAAGGCTACTGCCTTCCATCTCAACACCAAAGAGGCTCAACGACAGCTTCAAATCAACCTCAATGGAGCGCCTTTGCCATACAATCCTACGCCAACCTATCTGTGTGTGAATCTTGACCGGCAGCTTACTTACCGGCAGCACCTCGAGTCCGTATGCGCCAAGGTATCTTCGAGGAATAAACTCCTGTGCCGACTTGCTGTTCCTCATTTTGGTTGGGTGCCCAGCCCAAACGACTATACTACCACCGGGGGCCATTTGGCTATGGTCTACAGGCGTGCTGAATTAATGCCTCGCCCCCAGTATGGTGCAAAGGTTCTCACACACAGAAGTGGACACAGTACTCACGAGACCTTGAGAACCAGTACTGGGCTGCCTCGTCACACTCCATTGGTTTCTACCAGTCGCTTTCAGGCCATTGCCCTGCAGTGCTTCGGACGGCGGCGAACACCACCACAAAACTGGTGAATAAGGCTCTGCGGGACAACAAGCACCTGCTGCACAACACTGCAATTCAAGAATCACGCCAGCTCGGCACACAGACTGTGCTCTCGTCGACCTTTCTGTCGACCCGGTGTATCTAAAACTCTCCAGATATAGCAGCCCCCATTAAACATCTTTACAGAAGGGATACTGCCGGACTAGAATACTCCAAGACCAGACCAACTCACCGTACACATCCTTATGACAGAAACCACCTGGTAGCAATTTTCCACGCAAGGAATGGGTCACTTTTTTTATAAGGCGTAGGGGTATGATTATATAGTACGGCATCGCTAATAGGAGTCGGTCGCTTCAAACAGCAATATAATAATAATGCGTAGTTTTCAACGCGCGACGCGAACTATCCGACGAAAGTGCTCATAGGGCTGTGCGGCAGCCATGAAAGGCGCTCAGCACATCAGAGAAACCATAATACCAGAACAGATTTATACCAAGAAGCTCGATTTTAGAAGCAGGAGGAAACCGGAGTACCAGGAGAAAAATTGCGGGAACGAGTATGGATCGAGAAACCAAATTCACATAAATCCATCGAGAACGAGCCCCTTCCGGGGATCGAACCCGGAACCTCATTGGTGAAAGGCGAGGAAAGATACGCTGCGCCAACCCGTTCCCCCGATGGGGAAATATGCACCGATGGGGGCTGCGGCCATCTCCAGCCTGCCAATGTGGATCTCCATAACAGAATGCGGATCACATTCTCAATGAGTGCCCTACCATTTCGTCCACCTATTTGGACATAGACTTCTCACACTCAACTCCAACCAATCAACAGTGAGCTGGCTCCATCGATTACAACATGTTACTGCTGCCTCATACGCAAAAGAAGAAGTCAATAAAATAAATACTTAAAAAAACTTCAGTTGTTTTTCTGTTCTGCTTTGACATATCAATTACACAACCCGTAAGTAAACAAGAGCCACGTAAAGAAGGTATCTGGTACAAACAACCGAATACACCAAATATATAAGAACTTGAAAACATGTTGCTTCATAGTGTGGTTTACAACGAGTAAGTTAATTATTTACAATTTAAAATCTTCTGCGCACTTGTGTGTACATATAGGAATTTTGTTTTCGATTTTGTATATATGAATTCTGACCAGAACACTGCAATCTAAATGGTTGTTTTAAAGATAGTAGGAGTAAGAATTAAATAAACGTGTAGTAAAAAATAAATTGCCAATGTACAAATACGAAAGGGGAAGCGTTCAACTGACCTTGATCAATTACAATCGGTGTGGCTGTTTTCGATGGTAAAGGTCCCGTCTACTGCATCTCCCTGTGAGATTAGCAAAGTTGATAGCCCGGATGCTGACTTGGTAATTGGTATTGTTTTGAAATCAGTCCAGCCATCTGACGACACTATTGTTCCCAGTACCGCACAACATTTTTCCCATTCTCCAGGAACACCTTCTTCTGTAAGTTTGCACTGTATGATAAGCCCAGGGAACGGGATTACTTAAGTGGTGGGGTAGTTCAAAAGGCACGCTAAGGGATGTGACATGTGAAGCCCATGTTGTTAACATCGGGATTAGAAATTACAGGTTCTAAATGACATTTTTGGTTTTAGTGAGATAATAATATTTTTTGAAGTTTACCTTTGGCTAAACTTAAATGTAAATACCAAATCTTGCCAAGTTTTTTGTAACACGGTTTAGCAAGGGGGTTACCACCCCCTCGAGAATCCGTCTAATGACCCGATGCTTGAACCAGTGGATTCTATTGTCCTCCCTTTCCAGTGAATATCTAGTATGGCGTACAATGACGTCATAAGGAAATAGGCAAAAATAAAATTCCATTTGTCGTAATGACGTCAGAGTGAATCGTATTGTTCAAAAATGTGGTTTTCAGCTCGAAATGATGACAATTTGATTTGTTTTACATAACAAGAGTTTTAGAGCCATAATGTTCATAATTTTTTCAAAATATTACCATAAAATATCATTTGGTTGCCCACCAACCGCCTTACCCTCCCATTTTGACGGATCCTAACCCCTAACCCCCGCGGAAGGTGCTACCTTCACATTTTTGATAAAGTGACCAGAATCGATGAGATAATGATTACGTAGAAGCATTTTCCGAAAATTGTTGGCATTTTAGCTTACCGGAGCAAAGTTCACAGTTTACTGGGAGGTAACATCCCCTGGTCCAGGAAAAAAATCCATGAACCACCTTCACAAAAGCCCATTTAATAGCTTAACATTAAGTGGCCGGGGGGGTGGGTCTATGGTACCGAACATTTGATTTGTTTTTGTGATTTCTCGGTTACACAATGATTTTTTTAAGGTTTTTTTTGTTATCTTGAAGTTAGTCCTTTTATTTGAATAACTGCTTCGTCTCTTCTCTTCTTTCCTGATACAAAAAAATCAATCCGCTTACGGCTTCATTGCCAAGTAGTGTTTGGGGTCTCGCTATGAACCCTGTGGCACCAACGGGAGTGAATTAAAAAGTCAGATATTTACTACTTAAAACGGCTTAAATTAAAAAGTAATTAAATCTTGGGATTATTTCTCAAAATATATACACTGGGAGGCATTAATTAATAATACTATATCAAATGACCCTTTATATGATTAATGCATCAATTTTAATTTTGTCCATATCCGTGGTCTTAACTGTGTAAGAGTCTATATGTGAAAGACCAATTTGAACTTTTTCTGAGAAAAATACAAGATGTACAAATTTTTTGCTTATATATTGTGGTGTTTGATGTCTTATTCTAGGTAATATCAATGTTGTTGTTCACAATCCTATAAATCGATTTACTGAGAATTGAAAATATGTGAACCCATTGTTTTTCGAGATGTAAATAAATTTCAATTTACCATAGGTCAAAGGGCAAAGTTTGGATTTTCACTTTTATTATCGGTATGTGTTCTTACGTGACCCCCCCCATTTTACCTTTTGTCGCTGGTCATAAAAAAAAATCATATCGTCGCTTCGCTGGGGTCTGAAAAAAACACTCATATATAGACGGGTCCTTATTTCAATGCAAAACCACATTATGTAGAACGTGGGCCCCAGTGCTAACACCTCATATGTGCTTTTTGGTCACAATCGCGTTCTAGTTTGAATTTTCAACCAAATATGATAGTAAATCATAACGGAATTTATTTCAAAGTGCGGTGGGGAGTCGGGGGGGGTGGGGTATAGTCATCTAGTATGGTGTTAGGGGAACAAAAAACGCAGCTTCTTGACAAGCGTACATATCAGCATAATTTTCAGTTTTTGGTGTGCTCCCTCCCGAAGAAGGTCGTACAAGTATAATATTTTGCATGGTTACCGGTGGTTTTACTACATTGAGGTTTTGGGGGGCTCTTTAAAGGGTCAAATGCACATGACGATATTACGAAAAGTTGGGTCAAATGCAAACGTAAAAGGTGGACCCAATACTAAAGCCTCTAATGTGGTGAATCTTGTGTCACCGTCAATTTGAGGCCAGAACTGAGCAACGTAATCAACGTATAGTCTATTAAAAAAAATCGTCTCTAAATCATTAAATCTACAAAAAGACTTCTCTTTGGTGTAATACTTCTATTTGTGTGTATAACTGTTTTCAACTATCACAACTTTTCACAATCTTTGTGTCTCTGTAGATACAACATTGAATTGGATACATAATGAGGTTTTGGACCTTTTTTTGTACATAGAGGTTTTGATTTTAGGTGTCAAGTGCACATTTGAGGTTTTTTCCTGCCCAGGCAACGTTTGTGTTAGTTTCGTGATTAAACTCACATGTGACAGGTGTATCGTGATTGGGTCCCTAGTAGTGTTATTTCGATCGGGAAATTTTAGTTTTGATTCAAATTAAATTCAATTCGGCCAGGAAAAATAGTACTTTGATCCAATTCAAAATTTAATACGTCAAAATCTATATAATTTTAATTCAAATTAAATTTGGTGCATCAAAATAGCCACATAAATAATTTTGATTCAAATCCTGGCAATAATATTGATTCAATTCCAATTAGATCCATAAAAATGCCATTATTAAGAGTATAAGGAGCAACAGAAGCAGTTAAGTAACCAGGTACCGAACATATCCAGTTAACAAACTGAACCATATACCACATTATTTCTAATGTCTCCAGTTTATTAAAACCTTGATGCCAATATGTGGGGGTAAAATGCCAACCTCTTTTTTTACTTATTTCTGAAAAATGATGTCAAATATCTAAAACTACCAAATTGAGAGTAAACTTGTTATCTGAACTATACAATCACTCACTTAATTCTTGGGATGTGCCCAAATTATTTGATGACAAAATTTTAGTAAATGTACCAAAGCGATATATACGTTTAGAAACATTTCTTATTCGACTTTGGTAACGCCATGCAAGTCATACTTTATGGAAATGGAGATTAGTATTTAAGTTTAAAGCCAAAACCCCATGGTTAGTTATCTAGATTTACCCATGCCTGATTTGCATCCATGCCCACATTGACATTTACTGATTTGTGCCATTTTCACGCCCAAAATAATTTTGCATTTGATTCCCCCCTAAAAATGGGTTTTAATTGACATAAAGAGTATATCATTATCGAGACAGATAGTAGGAATTAGAAGCAAGTTTACAAGAACCAAGTAAATTTTAGGCCTTGTGATTAAACTTTCTTAGGCGATGGTACGAATAAAGAGGTCCCAAAAAATGTGGTCAACCATTGTAAACTTTTCATATGCTTGCTCTAAAAGGTGGAACGAGGGATTTCACATAAACAGATGTCCCTAAAAATGTGAAAATTTGATTTTTGCCACTGGTGTAAAGCTTCAAATATCACCCTAGAAAGGGTTAAGCTGAGAACTGTTTCTTGGTACAAAAATGTGAAATTTCCTATAGGAGCAAATATGAAATTCAGGCATATTGTTTTTTTTTTTTTTTCTATTGAAATCAAGCATGTGCAAATGCGTCTTTTGTTTTTTAATTTCAAGTTGTTTCTGTAACCAAATAAAAGTTAGGGAATCTATTGAGTGTCCAAATCTATGAAATCACTACATATCTCACAAAAATATGATGTTTTGAAATCTCTCTTTGCACCTTTAGTATCCATACACCTTAACTAATTTAGCTCAAAATTATTGACATCCCTCCATTTGAAATACAAACATAAAAAAAATAAATAGACTTTTATATGGCAGCTACACTTTAATTTACCACAATCTTAAGCCAATTCCAGTCATTTGGGATTGATGTAAATTGCTGTTCCCATGTAACTGTGCCCAATTTGAAAATTCTCATTAGCACCATTTGTCAACAGAAGTGTTTGTAGCGCAAACCACGGATCAAAATGATGAAAAAAGGGATGACAAAACCACCAAACCATGTTTTTTTTTCTGCCAGTCAAGAATTATTAGGTCTCAGAAGTTATATGTATGACTTTTTAATCCTAACATTCATCTCGATACATAAGTATACATGCACTTTTTGTATCATTTTTGTTTTCATAAAAAACTGGTAAAAAATGACTTATTGGGGTGAAAATGCCTTTATCAATAATGTTCAATATTTGATTTAACAGTGTAATCAAATCCAACGTGTGGATGAAATAGTGTGAAATGTCCCTCTTGTTACCACGGAGAAGTTGCAAATGATATCACAGTACATCAGTAGCAATTTGTATGAACCTTATGATTAATGAATAGGATTAATTTCATATACTACGTGAATAAAAAAAAAATTGTGCAAGGAGGCAGTGACCTTGACCTTGACGATGACCTTGAACCTTGACGATCTAGAAACGCTGTCGCGGAGCTCACATCGTCTTCAATGTAGCGCTGCATTTTATACCCAAATTTTTTCCTGTTTTTAAAACTCAACTGCTTCCTGTTGCTGCCACTAACCTGCGACATCAATATTTCTGCCTGTTTTATGGTGGGAAATAATGTCACATGTAACCCGTCTAAGCCTAAAAAGGAAAGATAAGGATAAAAAAGCAGCCTCGTCAAATTCACAGCAGCCATAGTGATCAGCCACTATCATTGACCACTACTGAAACCAGCGAAATGATCCACCAAACGCGGGAGTGAATCACATCATCATCTATTAAAAGAAAACTTGAGTAGCTTACTTAAAACAGATGAAAAGCTCAAAAACATCATCTGTGACTCTGTTGCATCTTCTATCAGTTCCCACCTGATATCGTCTCCTACATTGATGGACAGAATTGTTGAGGCCGTCTGCAAATGTCCAGAGTTTGTGGACGCCATTACTGAAAGACTACAAGATTCAGTTACTCACAAAATGCTATGAGGGAACCAGCGTAGAAATCGATTGCCCTAAACACAAGTAGAGCAGCTTCAGGACACTAACAGAAAGAAATCCGATGCCCTCGTCTGGTACTTGAGCAAAGTACATGACCTGGAAACAATCGTCTCCGTAACGTTTATTATTCATGGTATCAGAGAAACTGGTGAAAACACTGATGAGCTGGCCTGTTGACACTTTTACTAAGAGGATAAACATTCCCCTCAAGGTTGAGAAACTACAGACACTAGACTTGGCAGAACGAAAACAACTCGGATCAAAAACGGCCGCGACCGATCATAGTGAAATTCATCTCATATGCCAAGAGAAACGCCGCTTTGTAAACAAGAGGAAGTTGGCCAAATCAGGTATCACTATCGCAGAGAATCTTACGGCTAATCGATGGACGTCTTGAAACTTGCTCACGCCACCCAAAATCCAATTGCGTGGTCAAGGAGGGAGAAGATCAATGTGTCTTCTAGAAAGTAAGCAAAAATGACTGTGACAATGTAAATGACCTAGATAAGTTATAGTTCCTCTGCTCTGCAATCCATTTTAAAGACTGTTTAATTAAATTCCAAAATCCCAGTGCTTTATGTCTTTCATCCCTTGTTTCTTAACCCTGGTGCATATTGCTATTTCCATGATTACTTAGTTGAGTTAATGCCGCTTAATTGATTTCATTTTCATGATTACCCGTGTGTTAAGGAGCCTAATATGTTTCCCTTTTTCCATTTTTCATTTTAGAGTTTTCGTTAATCTCCAACTTATTTCATGCGTTTGGGGTTGCCGTGATACCCATTTTCATTTCACATTTGTTACATCGATTTTGCTGTTTTAAGTTACAAATAAATGCACAGATCTCCGATGCGTGGGATCTGTGGAACCAAGTTTTCTCTCCCTGTATGCAGCCGCACGGTACCATTGATTTGTAAGCTCGTGCTTTCCTAAATTACACCAGGGTTCTGAACTTTCCACCTTGATTTGTCTCGCCGTTGCTGGCATCAGGGATTGAATTCTTTTACATCACCCATTAATGAATGACATATATCAATTCCTAGTCTCTTGGTAACTGTATTTGTTTAATTTTTGGTCAGCTCCGCCTGTTATAATTATTTGATTCAATTTTCATGATTACTCGTTGTTAGCAGCCTATGATTTGCCTATTCACTTTTCCAATTTTAGTGTTTTCGTTAATCCCCACTATTTTTTCAATGCATGTTGGTTGCCGTGATATTTTCACATTTGTTTTACTCTACTCTATTATTGCTTGTTTTAAAGTTACAAATAAATGCACAGATCTCCGAAGCGCGGGATCTGTGGAAACGCAAGTTTTCTCTCCCTGTATGCTGCAGCACGTACAACCTAGGATTTGTAAAAGCTTCGTGCTTTCCTAGTTTACACCATGGGTTCCGTCTTTCTTCTTCCCCTTATTTGTCTCGCGTTGTTGCATCAGGGATTGAATTCTTGTTACATCACCATTATCATTAACATATATAATTTTTTTCTTAGTCTTTGGTAACTGTATTTGTATATATAATTGTGTCATATCTGCCGTTATAATTATTTGATTCATTTTCATGATTACTCGTGTGTAATTAAGACCTCATATATTATGCCCTCGTTTTCACTTTTCAATTTTGAGTTTTTTCGTTAATCCCACTTATTTCAATGCAATTTTGGTTGCCGTGATATTTTCACATTTGTTTCTTATTTTGTTGTTTTAAGTTACAAATGAATGCAGAGAATCTCCGAAGCGTGGGATCGTGGAAAACCAAGTTTTCCTCGCCCTGTATGCAGCAACACGGTACACATAGGATTTGTAAGCTCGTTCTCTCCTAATTTACACAAGGTTTTTCTGATCTTTCCCCTTATTTGTCTCGGGGCGCCGTTGCTGCATGCAGAGATTTAACATTCTTTACAAAACATCCCCATTACCAAGGACATATATAATTTCTATCTTTTGGTAACTGTATTTGTATAACTTTTGATACACTATCCGCCTTGCTATAAATTATTTGGATTTTATTTTCAATGATTACTTCGTGTGTTATGCCGCCTAATTTTTATTGGGCCCCCCATTCACTTTTAATTTTAGAGTGTTTTGGTAATCTCCCTTATTGCAATGTCATTTTTTGGTTTGCCGAAAATATTTTCACATTGTTTTACTCTATTTTGCTTGTTTTTAAAAGTTACAATAATGCACAGACTTCCCTTCCTAAG
The DNA here is from genome assembly GCA_023653785.1 of Ophioderma brevispina. Classification (NCBI taxonomy): domain Eukaryota; kingdom Metazoa; phylum Echinodermata; class Ophiuroidea; order Amphilepidida; family Ophiodermatidae; genus Ophioderma; species Ophioderma brevispina. The sequence goes on from JAMKCH010036330.1 coordinate 29,852, forward strand.
CGTGGTGGGATATGTGGAACCAAGTTTTCTCTCCCTTTTGCGCCCGCAACGTAACACATAGATTTTGTAAGCTCGTGCTTCCTAATTTACACCATGGTTCTGATCTTTCTGCTTATCTGTCTTGTTGCCTTTTCTGCGCAGATATTAAATATCTTTTACAGCCCCCCATTATCATTGAATATATAATTTCCTAGTCTTTGTGGAACTGTTCTTGTATAATTTTGCCATATTCGCCTTGCTATAATTATTTGATTTTATTTTCATGATTATCGTTTGTTAAGGAGCCTACTATTTACCCACCCCATTCACTTTTTTTCTTAATTTAGAGTTTTTTGTTAATCTCCACTTATTTCAATTCATTTGGTGCTGTAAGATTTTCACATTTGTATTGACTCTATTTTGCCTTTTTTAAAGTTAAAGTAAATGCAAAGGATCTCAGAGCGTGGTATCTTGGAACCAAGTTTTTCTCTCTCCCTGTATGCAGCAGCAGCCAAAGCACGGTAACATGGACTGTGTAAGCTCGTGCTTTCCATAATCCCTTACACACATGGTTCTGAAGCCTTTCCCCTTATTTGTCTCGCCGTGTTTGCTGCATGCAGGATTGAATTCTTTTACAATCACCCATTATCAATGACATATATAATTTCTAGTCTTTGGTAACTGTATTTTGTATATTTTGGTCATATCCCCTTTGTTATAAGTATTTAATTTACAATTTTCATGATTACTCGTGTGTTAAGCAGCCTAAGCTAGTTATTTGCCTGCCAATTTGCCCCCATTCTCTTTTAATTTTTAATAAGTTTTTCTCTCTCCCTGTATGCAGCAGCACGGTACACATCGATGTGTAATGCTCGTGCTTTTTCCTAATTTACTCAAACAACCATGGTTCTTGTCTTTCCCCTTATTTTCTCCCGTTGCTGCAATGCAGGATTGATTCTTTTACAATCACCCATTTCAGCAATGACATTATAATTTCCTAGTCTTTGGTAACTGTATTTGTATAATTTTGGTCTAATCCGCCTTGGTTATAATTAACTTGATTACATTTTCAAGATTACTACTCGTGGTTGCTACGCAGCCTAATATTTTGCCCTATTCATTTTCATTTGAGTTTTAGGTTGATCCGCCTTTATTTCATGCATTTTTGTTGTAGTAATTTTTCCACATTGTTTACTCTACTTTTTGCTTGTTTTCAAGTTCACACATTATCACTATCTCTGAAGCGTACGTGGGATCTGTGAAACAGAATGTCTCTCTCCCTGTATGCAGCACGTCTTTAAAATGGATTTTACGAAGCCCTTGTCTATGCCTTGTCTTTTGCTGAATATGCTGCATCATAGATTGATTCTTGAAACAACACTTTAATTTACTTGACCTATATAACCTACCCCACGTTATTATTGTTCCAGTAATAAATTCAAGTCCCTTGTGTCACCCTTTTGTAATAATCATTTTTGGGCCAAATCATCATTGCCATAATTATTTTATTGCTACTTTAAGTCTGTGTAACCTCATTTGTATAATTTTTTGGCATATCTTTCATGTTCTAATTTTGTCATAAATGAAATTGTCAAATTTTGTAAGCTCGTTTTGACTTACATTCATAAAATATTGTACATAACATCACGAATTCCCGGAAAAATCATACATTTGGATGTAAATTACAAAATAGCGGCATTTTATATGTTTTTGCTTTTTTGACATCCGAAGAAAACGGGCGGATTTTTTTTGCCACGGCTTCAATTGATCAAAAGCGCCCAATTTTGCTCTCCTCGTGTTGTCAAAGTGATTACTCAAACACGTGTGGACGTCGAATGTTATGCTGACACTGTAATATATGATGTATTACTGATAGTAATAATAAAATAGAAAAACAGTTACAATAATGACAATAGTTTGTTTCATTTCGTCGTATTGTTTTTAATTATTATGAAGTTGGCACACTGTCGATCTTGATCACAAGACGTAAATTATGGATGTCATCACTTTTGACGTCACCATTTTGGTGCCTTCGTTGTGGATTTGTCGGAATCGTTTTCCAGTAAGCTTTGGGCGGAAAATATAAAAGGGCAAAATCACCAACAAATTGAATTTAGAAAAAAATAAAAAACTTATTTTGATTTAATATGTAGCTACGTTACTTAAGCTTTCCCATCCATACCAAATTTTTTCCAAATATTCAATAACATGCATCTTTTTCCTTGAATTTCATTGGGCACATAGCGTGACAACATTGTAATCGCTACCCCCCCGCTCGTTTATTTTTTAATTCTCAAACAAAACCCAGGGTTTCTTTTTTTTTTGGTATTACTTGTTTTTTCTTCAATTGTATTTAGTTAGAATTTTTTGGACTGTAAATTCTTGATTTGGGGTGTAATTATTATTATTAATTGTTGTATGTGTTCGTATGTGTTCGTGTTATGACCGACTCTTTACATAATTTAACGTTTAAACCATTTGCCTTTGACAGCTCTATTAATCCCTTCGAAATACCCCTTTGAATGAAACTAAAGATGGACCCATTCCATAATAGATCCCGTGCAGGTACTAATACCACAGCGACACAACATACACACCCATGAACCTAAAATCAGTAATTCCAACCTATCTTTATCTTCCATTCAAACATTAGAAGTCTTAATAAAACTTCCACTGATATTGAAAACTTCTTATCTTTAATTTCATCACAATTTTGACATATATTGTTTTTCCGAAACCTGGTTCACATCCGATATTGTGTCGTTCATTATTGTATTGGTGAATTTGCATTGAGAATTGTATAAGACAGGATCGGAGATGAGGTGGCGTCTGCCTTATCATTAACTCTAACAATAAATATAGCAACCACCGGCCCGACCTTTCGGCCCTAAAAACTGTTCTGATGTTATTCTCTCTTTGTCAATTACACATATTCTACTAACATTTGTTGTGTAATTATTAAAACTGAATATGTCATTTCAATGACTTCCAGTTGCAATTCGATAGAATTCTGAATACAATATCCAATGAAAAAAGAATGTTATATATGGGTGATTATAACCTTGACTTGTTTACACAACAACATCCGAGTCGAAGTCAAAAAAGAGATTTTATCAACTTGTTTTATATTCCGCATTATTTTATCCCTGCATGACCGTCCCACCAGATTAGGCCCACAAATATGGTAAACTGACTGCCACATCTATTGACAACATTTTTTTACACCAATGACTTTAACAACTCATCTAGTTCAGTGTTATTATCACAGACCTTTCTCCGATCATTACCTCCCCCCATCTTTCTTACTCAACAAAAACCAAAAAAATAGGCCTACAATCAACCATCTACAATTACATACCACCGTTAACAAAGGTGTACACTTCAACGAAAGCAATAGACAAAGGTCTGAAAAATGCGCTCTCTCTTATTGACTGGCAGTATGTAAAAGACACTATCCCGACCACTGACTTAAGCCTACAATGATTCAACAATAAATTTAGCAAACTCTTCAATATTCACTGTCCTGTTCAAACCAACATTATTTCTAAACGCAACTCACCTAAAAACCCTGGATTACCAAAGCCTAATTCAATCACTTTAAAAAAAAGGATAAATTGTAAAAACCTCTATCGCTACCGACACCTAACATAAAACTGAAAATATAATAACTAAACTACCGCAATCAACTTAATCATTTACTTCGACTCAGTAAAAAATCATCCATAACTATAACATTACAATCATAAAACAACAGCTAAAACAAAGTGTGCAAGTGCTATAATCAATCTACTGGTCGCCATACTAATCTAGTTACCACACCCGACTTTTCTATAACAACGGGGGAAAGTTAACCGATGCTAAGGTTATTGCAGAGAACTTTCAACACCTTTTTTTGCTACATTGTAAAACTCTGCTGAAAAATCTCAGCCCCCCCCATTTTAATTTTAGTTATTTGCTGACGACACAAACATTTTATTTTCAGACCATGACCCCTAAAACATGGAAACAATTATAAACACTGATTAATTAGCATTTTCCAATATGGTTTCAAAACTAAATAATTTTCTTCCACATTCAAAAAAACTAATTACACTCAATTTAAAAATGCACGGTAATAACAAGACATTACGCCTAGGCTTAAATTGATAATACAACTATATCAGCAACGTAGATCCTACTAAATTTCTAGGCCTACTTTTATCACAATTTATCAGGGACTTCGCAAACACCGCTGTTTTAATAGTGTCTAATACAATGTATAATACTCAGGTTCCCGCTGTCTCCCATCGGAGTCATTAAAAACATTGTAACATTCCTTGTTCCTACCTTATTTTTCTTATGGGACAATGATATGGGCCGATTCCAACAATGCCAATCTTGACTCGCTCTTTTTACAAGCTTCAAAAAAGAATTATTCTGAAAGCATTCACTAACTCTATTTGGCTTGCTCCTACTGACACCCCTTTTTTCATCACTCAAACTCTGAGATTTATGAATATCTACAAATACAAGCTGCATCTTTTATGTTCCGTTTCATCATATCTCCCTACTGGCCTCATTCCTGACGACTTTTTTTAACATTGACAAGACCGCCCCTCGAGGATAGAATCATCACTCTAATACAAGATATGGCCAAGACTTTTTCGTCAAGAAAACAAACATGTTTTGCCAGGAACACCCCCTAGTTCTCAAGGCCCTTCTTGGAAAAAAACCTACCTGCTCACCTTAAAAAATCTCCGTCATTTGCATCATTTAAAACTAACTTAAACAAATACACTCGTCAGTTGCTATAACAATGACCTCTCTCCATAAACTTCATTTCGTGCATTCAATCTTCGGCTTATTTTCTTGAAATAGGAAATATACAGTCGGTCTGTTCTCGTTTGTCTGTTCGTCCTGTCTAGTCACTTGTTGGTATAAATTAGGTCGTACAAAATTTGTATTTGTTCTGTTTTCATGGTTGTTTATAAATAAGGAAACACGTATGTTTATTGCCTGGTTTAAATCCAGGACCCAATTCCCCAATTGTATTAGCTTATACAAGTTCAATTTATTATTATATTACACTTAATGCAATACACATGTTCTTTGTATTTTGGAATTTCATAGTATTAATTGAGCTCCTGGTAAAGTTTGTACATACAATCTATGTTTGTAACCTTGGAATTCAAGGGACTGCAACTCCACGCTCTGCGTTTTTAGCGTGTCTCTTCTCAATAGCCATTATTGCTATCGTGCATAATTATATGTATATTGTATTTTTATGTTGAGATGAAATAATTGATTGATTGATTGATTGATAAAATCCTGCAATCATAGATTGTTGTTGTTTGAATAAACTAAATTTAAGATACTTTCAAATGTTGAAATAATGAAAGAAATCGATTAAAAAAAGTAGCCAGATAAACCAATTTTGTAAGAACACCCTTTTTCCTCCATTCCAATGGGTTTTATACAGAAGCCAAGATATTACGTTAATGTACGATGTACGGGGCATAGCATTATGAACATCATGACACATGAATTTTGTTTAAATATATGAATAGCCCTAATCTCCTTTTTCATGTTTATGATCTTCAAAAGAATTTTAATGTTCACACCAAAATATCTCCAATTAAATCCTCATGTGTCAAATGAAAAGGGTTTGGTTTCAAAAGGTAGTAGCACTACTACTGTAATCCAGGTCTAGATACAAGCTATGCAAAGGGGAAAATCGTGCAATCGTTAACAATGGACGATTCTTGTTTCTTGCTCTGCCAACAGGTGAATGGGTGTGTGGGCATTCGTCATATCGGTTGGCACATGGTATAAATAAATACAATGATTTAATCCCGTAGTTGAAATAATCAAGAAAATGTTAGCATGTATGTAAGTGACATTAAGGCATGACAATTGTACAGTCTCACAAACACAAGTCAATGTGTGTAAATCCCATAGGACTGGAGAAAGGAAAGAAAAACGGGGTGGTCATGCTGGCTTATTTTTTAACGATTTCTTTCATTTTTCAACATTTGAAAGTATATTCGTGTGTTTTAAAAACAACAACAAATCTATGATATAGTGATTGCCTAGGTCCAACGATCATCTTAATCATTAAGTGTTTTTGTCCAACGAGTATGGCTTGACTTCTTAATTGGACTTAAAGTGTTGATTACCTGTTTCTGGGTACAACACAGGGATATTCCGGGCATGGTCCTGTCACAAACTTTCACTGATAGTGCAGTGCCATCAGAAGAGGGTGGTATGGCCCAAATATGGATATGAAAACAATCATAATAATACTATCACTGACTTACAAGGTTTTACCGCGATCAAAATTATCGGATTAATATCCGGTGCAAAAACCATTGAATTCTGATCCAAAATACTGTCCTTTTCATAGTATTTTGCGTTCAAATTAAATCCAATCCTTGTCAAATTTGAAACATTTCACTTCAACATTCAATTCATGGATAAAAATTAAAAATCGCCAGAATTTTGATCCAATTTGATTCAAATGCATCGAAATAACACTAGTCCCTAGGAGCCCCCCCCCCTTGGCGCACTAAACCACCCATCCGACAAGCGTTGCCAGAAGTGTTAAAAAGTGTCATTTGTCACATGGAATTTCACTTTTCATGCACAGCCGGCATACCATTTCTTCGCTATTTGTGCTGATGGGAGACCTATCCGTAACAAAAAAGATCTTTTAGTTAAGCGTGTTAGTCTTTTATTACAATATCTATTACAAAAAACGAGTTATTTGTGTTGATAGATTTAGAATTGGGAACCCACCCTTGCAATCAGCACATATTAAAATGTTTCACTTCATATGCAAACCCTCGTATTTTCATTCTCTATCATGGGCAATAGAAAACATTGATTTACTTGGTATTTTGAAACGCCTAAAACATCACTGAATCCTTCCCAAGACACCAATTGGCATAAGCTGCGATTGCACAGTTCCAGTGAGGGGATAGTGTGTCTCGGAGGATTTGCAACGTTAACACAGCGGATTGGCGTTTGGTGGTGATGTCAAAATGGTAAACACGTCGCGGATCGTGCAGACGTCAAACCAGCGTGATTTTGGCATCGAAGTGTCACGTAAACTTGTCGCCATTCTTATGGGGTCTGTCAGAGCCACTCGGCAGCACCTCAACAGTATCGGATGCTGGGTTGTCTGATTGGATAGGATCAAGCAGATCGCTCTTTCCCTGCGCTTTCCTGTTACAAAATAGGAAATGTGGCCTTATGAACTTAAAGGTGCAAACGAGAGATTTCACATATCAGGTGTCCCTAAAAAATCGCAAGTAATTGAGTTTGTACCCTTGATGTAAAGCTTTCCATCAAAAATATCCCCATCTGAAAGGATAAAGCAGAGAAATGTTTCTTTGGTACAAAATTGTGAAATTTTTAATTTCGTATATGAGCAATTACGAGGAAATTCACATATGTTTTACATTTTAAAATATAAAGCCAGCAAATCGAAATCGCCTTTTTTTTCTCTCTTTTATGAGACATTTCTGTAGCGAATCAGGCAGAAATCTATTGAGTTGTTAATCTATATGAAACTAATATTATGACACAATATGTCGGTGTCTCAAAATCTCTCGTTGCACCTTTAAGTGTGAAATAGATCAAGGGGACCTATTTCTAAATTGATGCTAACAAAAAAATGTTTGTTTCAAAACCAAAAGAAGTGATTATGAAAACTCATTATTTTACATTAGCTTGTAGCATCAAAGTTCCACACTTTACTTCTTTGTAAAGATTTACTAATCACAGGCGTCTATGAATACCAAATTGTAAATACCTTATGTTATGAACAGACAATACGTTGTGGATTTCCAGAACTTACTCACCAACAAACCAAACACACGTGTCAAGACCACTGTCTTCATCATCAGCCATCCAAGACGCGTGTATCGTCTCCGTAGATTGAATATCAGTGTCTTGGTTAAAGGGGAAAAACATAAACAAAAACAAAACAAAATCAAACAAACAACACATAAACAAAACAAGAAAAATATTATGATTTTGCCAGTCCGTGTGTGAAATTTTACCTCAAATGAAACTTTGCAAAGAAAGTGAGGCAATTTAAAGAAAATGTATAAGTTTGTCCTGGACGTCTAGAACGTGTTTCAATTAAATTGCCCCGTTTGTGATATGGAAATTGAGGAGTTACTCAGCAAACTTCAAATTCAAGTGACGACGAGGACCAGCAGTAGGCAAATACATGTACATTAAACATTTGTAATACTTTGACTTCTGAAACGTGGAAAAACAATCAACCGCAAATCTTTTATACTGCAATGTTATTGTATAAAACCTACCACTTTCAGTTTCATTTCCATCATAGACATATTGTATTTCAGGTGGCGTGGTATCAATGAGCACACCCTCTGAATAAGCCACGCCGATGAGTTCAGCTGCGTTCTTTGCAGTAACAGTGGCAAAGACAACTGATCCATGCTGGAGATAGAGATCGCTATTGTAAGCATGTGTTGATCCTATTTTGACAAAGGTCTGCAATTGTGTTCCTCCGCGAACAGTTCCTGAAAGAGGAAACAAGGTAACAAGGTTACATCATCATCATCATCATCATCATCATCATCATCAACACCACCACCACTAGCAGAATCAACAGTATGCAAATACTACATGGTTAGAGGGAAATAGGGCACACTATTTTTCCTTGGTACTGGCTACGGGCCTATTTCCCGATATAAACCATGTAGTATTTGTTTTATTATACCTCACTGTGACTCTTGGGACCAAGTTGTAGGGAAACAGTTCAATCTATTTCCCTAGGGAAATAGCTCGCGTAATAGGAATCAGCCAATGAAATAGCATGATTATATTCATGAGGTGTAATAATACAGGATGTTCTTTAACTACACCCATACATTTCATAATATACTTCACTAACGTAAGCTTACGATTTTAAAGATTACAGTCCCTACTACCAAAACAGAAAACTTGGAGAAAGGGAAATTTATATAAAACATTTACAAAAGAAATATGAGAGGGATAGGGCCAATATGGCTTTTGAAAATACGTGCTTAAATCAATAAATATATCAATTGCCTAATATTATAAAGAAATAATCAAACTTACCTATAGCCCATTGGTATTCAACTATTGGACTCTCTGTGTCACTGAAATGCCAACTGGCATGAATCGATGACCAATCATGAACAAACTGTGCTCCAACGTCAACCGTTGGTATAGAGGCATCTGACGGGGCATTAATGGAGACGTGTGCAACCTTTAAATAAATTTAAATAAATTTATGTGGCGATATAAATATTGATATGATTGAAAGTGATTGACGCTTTACAGAATGGCCACGAAAGAATATCGTGCTCCCAATATCTAGAATTGTTTGTGTTCGCTCCTCATTCAGAAATACCCTTCAAACACAAATAAATGAGCCTTGTGCCACAAAATATTAAATTTCATATAATAACACGTTTAATTGATTTTAATCAGATTGATTAATTCAAAAATTTGGAATGTCCAAAACACAAAGTACTTTTCTCAAGTAAAATAGAGAAATAAAATATTTGTAATCACAAAATGGAGGCTAATATAACACTCCCACATTGTGAACAAAATTTTAAGCTAATATTTGTTTTGCGTTTAAGAAACACCAAATTGATTATGTAGAACCAAAATTGGTTTTGATACATTTTAGGGAAACAGATTCGGGACCTATTTTAGGTATTTACATATCAGCATTTAATTAATGGAAAATTAGTTGTAATGTTTGATTTGATAGTAGCCAATATTTTGTCTATTTATCGATAGTTAAAACACAGATGATGATATGCTTGAATATTATAGGAGAAGAGCTACAAAAGCCAAGATATAGTGACTTTAGGTTGTCAATGTTTTCCACGTATTAATAGCCAGAGGTAATTTGCCTTCATACAAAATATACTCATGTGATCTGCAAGTTAACGACCATAAAACAGCAATGAATACAAACGTTATTACACAACTATAAATAGGGATTTTACTAAAATGCTAAGTAAACACGGTACTAATGCAGCGCATATAACTGATTAAAGGCGCGTGTTCCGATCGTCTTTGGGACCCCCCCCCCCCCCGATTTACCCGGAAGTAGTAGCGATTTGATATCAGATGAAAGGCCGTATTTTTCTCACTGAAATTTGAGAGCCCTCAAATCCATTTCATTCCCAATATATAAACAAAAAAACCGCCGTTTATGGTAACATCAATATTAGCAGAGTATAGAGCAGAGTATTTGCAACATCATTATTGCGTCTACCATCAAAACCGCAAGTCGTTTCCCACGGGTTACTTGATGGGTTGGTGTATATTGCAAGTTCCAGGCTCTCATACAAGTAGAGAACACAATACACATAAATCGGAACAAGCACCTTTAAATTGATGACAAGCCTACGATACATCTCAAGTGAACATAAAGCAGTATTCATATGAATGTACACTTAATTTCACCAACGGGCATTCTGTGAAATTGTTAAGCATACAACGCCTGGCAGTATTAAACTGTAATTGATGACAAACCTTCACATTGTCAATAAGAATTCCATTTGCTTTTCCATCCGAGCTCAGTGATAGAAAATATCCGTCCTTTTCTGCGATGAAGGTGTAACGAAGAAACATCCATGTCTCGGAAAGAAAACTTGTATACAGAGGTCGGTCATAGAGCTTGAACACTTTCTGAATAACAAACTGATCGTTATCATCGTAAACTTCAATACGTCCTGCTTGCGTGACTAAAGCCTCATGAACAGGTGATACATGACTAACATAAAAGGTAACTTGATACTTCTCTCCAGGTGTCGTTGTTAAAGACTGCGATATTTTGCCTTTGAGAGCTGCAAATGAGGATCCATCTTGTGCGATTACCTCGTCTGCGACGACTGCGCATGTACTGCCAGAACTCACAACCCATGAGTTGGGTCTTGCGCCAGAATCTGACGATGCGCCACTAAGGCTGGTGAGTGGTGTTCCTCCTCCTTCAACATCCTCAAAGGAGGGATTCTGTAGCAGGTTACTAGAATCAACACTTTGCAATCGTGGCTCAGGTGGCGTGGTATCGACCATAATGCCATCTGAAATAACCACTTGCGACTTGATATTAGCAGAATCAACTGCATAAACTTTTGAATAAAATGAAGCACCTGCAAAACAGAGATCAAAGTATAAAAAAACGAAAACATAAAATATGACTCTGAAATATACACATGCTAGAATAGACACTAGTCTTACATCAAGTTATATGCCATACTTTTACAGATGATGATGCCATTCATACGTCCTATATAGTCCTACGCTCTTATTGTATCGTCTTCGAAGCAAGCGGCACATAGGAATTGCTTTGTGTTTGTCTGTGATCAAAATGTTAACCTAAACTAAATTGCCCTAAATACGTGCGCACATCTTAATGACAATGATCGCAATGGATACAATGTTGATGACCTCATATAATCCTGTTGACCTCAAGTGACCTTTAAACCCATTCCCAAACCGCCGTGGCAGACGACAAATTCGCTCCGTGAACGCTGTAATTTGGGGCATATTATATTGAAAGTTACCTTAAAATAGTGGAGTTAAATAAGGTGTATTGTATTGTGTACCATTACAAAGCTTTTTTTTTATTTGAAATGCTACCTCATTTGTAACCATAGTCGTCGGCTTTAGAGTTAGAAAGTGGTAGGATCAGGAACGAAATGTGCCAAGTACCGGCGCAAGCTCATCAACAACACACTTTAACGTTCCGGTATGCAGCTCATCAGGCATCACAGTTTAAAGCAAAATCATTGTCAGTAACTTGTCAAGGGTATTGATCAGTATCATGGGGGCCTGGGTTGACTTTTACTTGACCACTAAGCAGAATAACAATGAGTAATAGTGGGTATAATTCCTATCACCAAATCTTAAAATGGCAGTTGCAAGAGTGGATTTTTGAATGTCTTGAAATGTCAAGTTCAGGTTCCATACATCTGCCCAACTATCTTCACTTTGCAATGCAATAATTGGGGTATGAAGACCACAAGCATGCGTGATGAGATTAACATTGCTTAAACACCACTTCGAAGGTAAACCATATCCACAATTAGCAGCATTAAATTGGTCATAAAAAAGCAGGAGCATATAACACAATGCAGAAAATTACAGTAATGATGACAGACTAACTGATTATCATGTGTCACTGATACAATAAGTCTCTGAATATTGCGATAAAGCAACACTTCCAATGGTAATTAACATTTACAAGAACGTAGGAAGATCTTTGGTCCTATCGTGCATCCAATCATAGAGAGTACTATCGCACGCACAGCAAACGGGACTTTGTAAAGTGGACATGTGCTTAGTGCTCGGGGTATTTAAAGGAGACGTAGACTTTTTGTAATACTGCTGGATTGTTGTTAACCTCGTTCACCTGAGAATTTCGAAACAAAATTCTGACGTAATGCCTCGTACTAGGCGTGTTGGTACTTCCTTCGCGAAGGGGGAAGTTGCCCCCCCCCCACCACCATCATCATTTTTGGACCACCATGTGCCTTTACCTATACCCCGGTAGGTGTTGTTTTTGCATGAAAATGTCAATTGATACCAGAAAAGGGGATTTTCGTAGTGAGAAAAAAGAGGACCCCCTTCGGTAGACGAGGGTTAATAAGGCAAACTAGCAACAAAGACAATCAGCTAGATCTAACTATTATTAAAGCCAAAACCGATTTACCGTTGGCGATAGGTGTCGACAGATCTTGCGATGCTTTCAGCTTCTGTCCTACGTCGACACAAGAAACAAGGGTATCCTCATCAGAGTCATCAGGATCTGTCCCGACACACCAGACGTAATGGTCGATGTAGGACTCGAGGTCAAGAAATCCGTGCCATGATGCCGATACAAGAGTAGTAGAATTTTGATACTCGAGGTCATGAATTTCTGTATAAAAAGTGTTAGAATAATAAGCCATGGAGAGCAAAGGTTCATTTGACGATGAATATTTGATACTCTGGGTATTTTACTTAAGTCACCTTTATACTAAATATACACATTTACATAGTGCAAGCCAGAGGCGGCCATCTGGGATTTCATAGTGAGGATGACTTCTGAATGAACAACTTATTTCTCGAATAGACTCCTGATTACCAAAATATTAAAAAACACGTATTTCATGTTTGTAGGCTACTTTGTTCAAAATTTTGAAAATTTTCAAGATGGCCGCTGGTGGCCATTTTTGATTTTCCACTCTGGTAGAATTTGCTCACACTTTTAGGGAGGGGCATAGAAGCTAATTTCCTTTAAATACTCCAATGTACCAAAATCCATCGTCAAACCTTACAATGGTCACGGGACCCTTTCTGACCCTACTATTATGCTCCCGGAGCATATTGTGACAGTCTTTTTCCAGAGCAACGTTATTCATTATTTTGAGTGCTGAAGACAATAGTTGTCGGTTCAGACAGTGGTCTGGGGTTTGAATCCCGTTCTAGCTTCTTTGAAAATATAAAATGTTTACGAAGATATAAAAAAATATTTTTTAGGTTATAGAAAGGTTCAGAAAAACAAAAGGCATCCCTTTTGAGATTAATACGGAAGTAGATCTGTTTCCGGAGCGTGAGTGCCAATTAAACTAGGTCACGTGTAGAGTGAGCGTGCCATTTCAACATAACTGTTACCAAGCGATGCAGCTGGATGTTAGGACAAGTGAAATATTCGCAACTGTAAGACGTCCCAACAGAACACGATAACAGAGCATGGAATGTACGTGCACATGCGATCTGCAAGTGCAACAGAACTCGATAACATAACATGGAATGTACGTGCACATGGGGATCTGCAAGTGCAACAGAACACGATAACAGAACATGGAATGTACGTGCACATGGGGATCTGCAAGTGCAACAGAACACGATAACAGAACATGGAATGTACGTGCACATGGGGATCTGCAAGTGCAACAGAACACGATAACAGAACATGGAATGTACGTGCACATGGGGATCTGCAAGTGCAACAGAACACGATAACAGAACATGGAATGTATGTGCACATGGGGATCTGCAAGTGCAAACGTTCAAAGGACTGAATAACCTAAAACTTTTCCACAGGTTGTTTGAAACCCCCCATCAACTTTGAAAGGTCTACTTTACATTGAACATTGCATATGCCCCTTTTACAGATTATTCAAATATATTGTGTTTTTTTTTTTATATTTACCTAATCCATCATTGACTACTCCTTCCTTTGGTGTAATGGTATCAACAAGGAACCCGTCACTACTCGCAGTGGTGTACAGTCCAGCCTTGTTGTATGCGCGAATACTGAAGTAGTACCAAACGCCAATTTCAAGTGAAAGTCCATCCAGTGTGGCTTTCACAGTATCACTAGAATAAGCTGGAGTGTCTTCATAGCCTACGACATCATCAGCTGCAGAGTAAGTAGTTATGAACTAAAAGCAAGTAGCAACTTTGATACATTGCATGCATAAGGCATCAACTCTTAAATCTACCATCTTGCTGGAGCTACATGGAGTGTTCACTCAATAAAAAAGAATAAAAGTAAACATTGCACCCATACGAACATACGTATCGGCATACGAACTACTATCAGTAAACAAATGCATTATTATTAGGTAATCCCTAATCGTTTAAACAATTGATTCATAAGAATTCACTCATAAATTTGAAAAGGTGGTTGGTAAACTGTTCACATAAGTACAAATACAGTTTATGGCATGCGCTCAAACTAGCAAACGGTAGTGAAAATATATATCTTAGAAACGAACTCTACGTATTAAAGTAAAATTGTTCCTGGCTGTAAGTATAACAATAAATCCAGTTGGCAGACTTTTGACAACTGATTTTAAACAGTCATTCCACTAACAATATCGTGTAAAAAAATAAGAAATATAATTGCGGGCAAATATGATTTTCTTTAAAAAATCTAGTTTTACACATCATAGGCAATAGAAGGCGCTATAAAATACATATTACGATGTTTGTAGGTTTATATGATAAGATTCCCGCAATAGATTGTTCTGATTTTTACAGTAGTATAAATAGCATTTGCCCGTCCCTAAGTGAAAGAAACATTTTGCATGGGATCAAACAGCTCTGAAATATTTATAATTTTTACTGTTTTATGTTTTTAATAACACGATATTACAATTGATTAGATAAGAAGACTCATCAGAAGAGTAACGTACCACCCGGTTCTGTTCCTAAAGCAACCTTGTGAAGGTCCATAGCGCCGGGCTCATCCACAAATACATTGTTCCATGACACAGAGATATCCGTTAATCTACTTGCAAAATCCACGTCTCTTGTGTCACTTACGCTGTCAAGATCATTCACCTAATAATAATAATAATAATAATAATAATAATAATAATAATGTGTAATTAAAACTTGAGTAACTTATGTACCGTGAGATTTCAATGTCATATTATTATAATCTTGGCATACGGTAATACAAAGAAACACAAACCGATGGTAAATGCGAATGTGAAAACAATTAACGCATAGCACCTGCTCCTGATGATTCCAAGCTTCGCTTTGAGCTCACCCCCCCGGCAATAGAACTGGATTTTAGGGGCGCCTACGGGCGCACCTATTAGCTTGGCTTTGAAAGCTGTTTACGGCGGGCCAGTAAGTACAAGGGATGCGGCCCGTAGCGATTGCGTGCCTTAATTTTTCCGTGTTTTGCGAGCACCGAAGTACGGAGCCCGTAAGGGGTCATGGAAAATTATTTTTTTTATATCGTTGAACGAGATACTATCTCGTTTGAACGAGTTACTATCTCGTTTGAACGAGTTACTATCTCGTTTGTACGAGTTACTATCTCGTTTGTACGACATACTATCTCGTTTGAACGAGTTACTATCTCGTTTGTACGTATTATTAACTCGTACAAACGAGAAACTATCTCGTTTGAACGAGTTTCTGTCTCGTTTGTACGAGTTATTAACTCGTTTGTACGAGTTACTATCTCGTTTGAACGAGATACTATCTCGTTTGGACGAGTTATTATCGCGTTTGTACGAGGTATTAAGTCGTTTGTATGAAATACTATCTCGTTTGTACGAGTTACTATCTCGTTTGTACGACATACTATCTCGTTTGAACGAGTTACTATCTCGTTTGAACGAGATACTATCTCGTTTGAACGAGTTACTATCTCGTTTGTACGAGTTATTAACTCGTTTGTACGAGTTATTATCTCGTTTGAACGAGATACTATCTCGTTTGAACGAGATACTATCTCGTTTGAACGAGTTACTATCTCGTTTGAACGAGTTACTATCTCGTTTGAACGAGATACTATCTCGTTTGAACGAGATACTATCTCGTTTGAACGAGTTACTATCTCGTTTCAACGAGTTACTATCTCGTTTCAACGAGAAACTATCTCGTTTGAACGAGATACTATCTCGTTTGTACGAGTTACTATCTCGTTTGTACGAGTCAGTATCTCTTTTGAACAACATACTATCTCGTTTGAACGAGTTACTGTCTTGTTTGTACGAGTTATTATCTCGTTTGTACGAGATAATATCTCGTTTGAACGAGTTACTATCTCGCTGTACGAGTTATTATCTCGTTTGTACGAGTTATTATCTCGTTTGAATGAGATGCTATCTCGTTTGAACGAGATAGATAATAACTCGTACAAACGAGATAATAACTCGTTCAAACGAGATAGTAACTCGTTCAAACGGTATAGTATGTCGTTCAAACGAGTTAAAAACTAGTAACAAACAAGATAGTACTCGTTCGAACGAGATTAGTTTGTACGTTCAAATGAGATAGTTAGTCGTACAAAACGAGTTAATAACTCGTCCAAACGATAATAACTCGTCCACACGAGATAGTATGTCGTACAAACGAGATAGTATTCATACAAAGAGTTAATAATTCGTACAAACCAGATAGTAACTCGTACAAACGAGACGGAAACTCGATTCAACGAGGATAGTATTCGGACAAACGAGTTAATAACTCGTTCAAACGAAAGTCACTCGTCAACACGAGATAGGATTCTTACAAACGAGATAGTATCTCGTACAAACGACGATAGTATCTCATAGTCACGAGTTAATCATTGTACAAACGAATCGTACTCGTACAACGAGGATAGTATTTCGTTCATAACTCGTACAAACGAGATAGATCGTACCAAACCTTAATAATTAGTACAAACGAGATAGTATCTAATACAACGAGTTAAAAACTCGGACAAACGAGACAGAAACTCGTTAAACGAGAAGTTTCTCGTTACACACGAGTTAATAAACTCGTACAAACGAGATTAGTAACTAGTTCAAACGAGATCGTATGTACGTACACGAGATAGTAACTGTACAAAACGCGGATGTAAATCGTTCAAAGAGATAGTCAACTCGTCCAAAATGAGATAGTATCTCGTTCAAACGAGATAAAAAAATTTTTTCCATGACCCCTTACGGGCTCCGTACCGAAGTACCCGACAAAACGGTTCAATTTTCTCGCTAGGTTCTATAGGTTCAGACCCAATTCCGTATACATATTCAAAACAAAAACACTAGTAAAGGACCCTCTGATGCAAAAATCTCCAATAGAGGCAGGAGCAGAATATCATGGGTCCTTATTTAGGGAGTCGTTCATGCGAGACTACATCTAAGGTTTTCCTTTAGTAGTTAGTAGTATAGACCTCTACACCAATTGCGGGCTCGTGGTCGTAGGGTGTCAAAATTGTGGTGGTGTCCCACTTTTTCAATAGGGGACAATTTCAGTTTTGAACAGGGGTCAACTTTTAAAATTACTCCCAATCATGTTGAAAATGTAGTCACATTGTAGGTCTAGTCACAAGGATTCAAAAATGTATAGTTTGTACATCATGACCTCGGTTTTAGCGTTTTAGTGGGTAAGAACACATGGCTCTAAAAGTGCAAAAAAAGGTCAAACTTCAATTTGTACAGGGGGCAACATTGAAAGTTACTCTGATTTATATTTTTAAAATGCATTGCAAAGATTGCATGAGGAATGAGACTCCAAAACGTATAGATTGATTATGTTAAATGTTTACTTACCGAGATAAAGCGTAAAGAGGTCAGTGCCAATGGCTTATGTTGCCCCAGACCTAGTTTTCACATAGCATGATAACTATGCATGCAGATGCTACAAAAACTATTCCTTATTGTGACACATTAAGATAGATGAACAATTGTTTCAATTTTTACACAAATTGGAGCAACTTCGAGATTTTGGACCCCTGTTACAAATGGAAATGACTTTTTTGCACTTTTAGCCATTTTTTACCAATAACTCTGTGAAACCAATGGTCATAGATGGTACAAACTATACATTTTTGTATCCGTAGACTAGACGGACAAATATGGCATACCTTTCAACACGCTTGGAAAATTTAGAAAGTTTGACCCCTGTTGTAAACTTAATTGGGCCCCTATTGAAAAAGTGGACACCACAATTAACAACCACTAACTTTATTGCATTGTGTAGAGGGTCCATACTAACTCCAGATGTGTCAAAGCTGAGATGGAGTGGGACATGACCGATGATGTTTGACCCAACTCCTTGCTCCCGCTCTAATAGAACCCCTTCGTTTTCCGGAGATAGCGTTAATCGCTCGCGCAGTACTAATATAATATCTTTCGCAGTCTGTGACACAGACTACACACTTTCCGGACCGCCGTAGGAAACTGTAGCCAAATTGGGGATTTCTACGTTACATCACGATATATGTTACATAGCGAATGTTCCAAATATGGTGGAAAATATATGAGGAGTTGCTCGAGATTACCCGATGACCTAAACATTAATTCCTTTCGGCATAGATTTAATCAAGAAGAAGTTCTCCATTTTCCTTGCGAAATTTAAGGAATATTTTTCAAAACACTCTATAATGGAATCCTCCACGTGACACGCCATATTGGGTCATGTCAATTGTGACCTCGAGCGGTCTTCCATCACCTTATGATCAATTGAGCAGATTACACAGAAACTTTGTATGTTCCTATGTGGCCCAGCGGTTTAAGGCGCTGACACTCATGCATTAGTTTCCCCCCGTTGGTCCTGGGTTCGAAATCGGTCAAGGAAGTTTGATTTTTCATTGTTGTTATTTAGTTTTGTTCTTGTTTGAGCTGTTTGTTACCAGGAAAGATGTGCCGTTGTTTTGCTTTTTTTTCTCCCTTTTCCCCATTTTTTTCTTTTTTTAACAACCTCTGTTTGTTACCAGGAAAGATGTGCCGTTGTTTTGCTTTTTTTTCTCCCTTTTCCCCATTTTTTCTTTTTTTAACAACCTACACAGCTTAAATTGAATTACGAAGTTGGGAATAAGTAGGCCAAAATGAAAAATAATAATAATAATGAAACTGACAAAATTAGAACGGAAACAAAAGAAAATAAATTTAAACATATATAAAATACAAAATAAAAAATTCAAAAGAATTAACAATTGAACAATGAGTGAAAAAAAGAAAACGCTAAATTACAAATAAAAAAGAAAAGACAAATAACAAATAAGATTTTAAAGAAACACAATATTAACTTAAAATTAATTAAAAATACATAAAATAATATAAGCAAATTAAATTAATAACAAAAGTTAATGAACAAAAGTAAATATAAAAAATAATAACAAATGCAACTAAATGAAAATACACCAATAAGCAAAGTACTAAAATAAAAATGAACTAATAAAAATAAAAATCTTTAAAATAATAAAAAAATAAAGATAAGTTGATAAACTAATAATAATAAAACAAATTACAATGGAAACAAAAGAAAATAAATTTCAATATAAATAAAATACAAAATAAAAAATTCAAAAGAATTAACAATTGAACAATGAGTGAAAAATAGAAACGCTAAATGACAAATAAAAAAGAAAAAACGGAAACAAATAAGAATTTAAAAGAAAAACAATATTAAATTAAAATTAAAAATACATAAAAAATAATATAAGCAGATTAAATAAAAACAAAAATCATTAATTAAGGCCAATGGAATTGGATTGTTAGTTTCCGGTTGACTGTTCGAAAAAAGGAGGTCACTATTTCATTATTCATTATTTTCAAGATTTCATATAAATGTTTACGTCATTGGTATAAGATGGTGTCTAAACCTGAATTCATATATCTAACACCAGACTTTATAACAGTTGGATACTTTTAAGTAATATTTCCTTCAAAAAAATCAACAATTTTTCAAGATGAATATTGTAAGCTCGATCGCAGAGTATGATCAGGAGCCTTGGTAGGGATATCTAAAATTGTCATTATTAACCATTAAGTAAACCCCCTCAGCCACAAAAATATGTTAAAATGATCAGAACGACATGCCTGATATTATGAGAAGCTGAAAGTTATGATCTGTATTTAAGATTTGCAAAAATATGACTTTTAACCAAAATAATGAAAATTCGGGGTGGGCGGGTAACTGGAAACTAAATATCCATTTCCATGCCTGATACAAGTTAATAAACAAAAAGATGAAAAAATACCACTTTGTTACTTTTAAGAAAGCTCTAAATTTCATCTATTTCTAAGAGTTGATCGTGTGCTTAAATATTTTTTTGTTATTGCCTCACATGATATAATTGTGCGGCGGTTTTCTTTTTTTATTTAT
The DNA here is from genome assembly GCA_023653785.1 of Ophioderma brevispina. Lineage (NCBI taxonomy): Eukaryota > Metazoa > Echinodermata > Ophiuroidea > Amphilepidida > Ophiodermatidae > Ophioderma > Ophioderma brevispina. Next base: position 50,438 of record JAMKCH010036330.1, read on the forward strand.
AGTTTGATGTAAGTACTATCTCATTGTTCATTTTTTTGTTTTTTTACAATACACACTGTTGTATTACTATGTTTTAGGACTAATAGAAGTTACTCTCTAATTCTGTAAAGCGAGCGCTTGACCTTTTTTTGAGAAGGCGGCTATATCAAATGCCGTTTGTTGTATGTAACCAAATGCAACTAAAATACACAAAAATACACGTTGAATAAATATGAAAAGCAAGGATTTGTTCATGAATGATGTGGCGCTTGGTTAGTCAAACACTCATTTAAAATAAAACCGCAATAATAATACTGAACTTGAACATAAATACGAATAACGTTAGTAAGTAATTAAAGTTTAAAAAGAATTAAGAAAAATCAAAATAATCGAATATACGAACAACCAATTACTGAAACACATAAAATAAGCATTTAAATGATCAAATATGACAAGTATTAAAACTAAAAAGTAATACAAATTAATTTTGTAACGAAATAAAACTCCTGAATATTAAAATGCAAAATGAAAAATACATTAAAAAGAATACAAGGAAATGTTTTTAACAATATAAATAAAAACTGAAATGTACCATAGCGACCCACAAAATAATATTTAACAAATATAATAAAAAAAAGTGGAGAACTGATCAAAAACAAATATACACTGCCATTTTTATAAAAATACTTAAAATATATATTTTTTTTTAAGTTATTTTAATTTGGTGAAAATTAGAACCTTATTTGGCTGGTTTTGTGTTTGGTGGAATGGTGTGATGGCAAAACACCCTTGTAAATCTGGACCCTGCGTTTTTCCGCACGGAACCAAACAACCCTAAACTTGGTAACCCCCCCCCAAACCACGAAAGCCGAGAACCGCGAATTCTAGTTGTTTTGGGCATCGGGTATGCCCGATTATGCGTAAAATGAACAAGCTCCTTATTTAAACCATTTTATGCAAATTAAGGCTCTAATTATGCAAATTATTAATAAAAGTTCCTTGGGTCTCAACATTTTTTAATTTTATTTAGGGCCCACTTTGATCATAATTCAAATAACACTTCAAATCTGATGAAACTTAAACTAAAGCATTCTTTTTATATACGATTGTTGTGGTTATAAAATTCACCGCTAGTCTCATAAAACGCAAAATAATAATCGCAAAATTTAGGCAAATTATGCCATATTTATGCAAATATTACTTGATGGGCAACATTTTACTGGTAATGATGTTTGAAGTCTCACCTGTACTTTTCTCTCTCAAATAACCTTTCAAATTTGGTGAAAATTGAACCCGGCCTTTATTTTATGCACTTTTTATAGCGTTTTATAAAATTACAGTGCAACAGAGGATACCTCTTTGTTAATAGGGTCAAAAGCTCATAACCAATCAATGTCTTGTGAAGTCACGTTGTAATAAGAGCCGAAAATGTAACATTGCCTCAATTGGAAAATATTTCTATTCAATTAAAACCAAACTCCATTTACTGGTTTACATACAAGCACACCTATTTGTTTTCTGTAAGTCAAGGGGTCCCACTATCACGGCAGTCATGTTAAACCACTCCTTGACACAACAAAAGGCCACTCTCAAATCCACCCATCACTGTTTCTGCCAACCAGTGCCTCAATAAACAAACCCCCTCCCTCAAAATGCTCATACCTTTCCAATTCTTCTGAGTGCAACAAAAATTAATAACAACCAAGTATTGTCTTATTATAGTTCATATGTGTACACACTTAAACAATTGGCTTTTACCGTTGTACTTTGGCTACAAAAATGAAAGCTTTCCTAATTTTCCTTATATTTCCCTATAACGCTAATTTTGGTATTGGCTCTATACAAAATTGCAACTTCACCAACAACTAAACTGTTGCATACTATATTCCTGTAAATTTCCATATATCTATTTTAGATACTTATTATTTCAACCCGTTTGTACTAAAACAGTTGCAATAACACTTAGCGAATTCAATCGATATTTGTGTCCTAACCGTTTTCTTTCTACAAAAGTATTTCCCAACCCCATAGAACACCCCAAAAAAGACTCCCTCCTTGGGGCGCCCCTTTCCGTTTTAAAGGATTTTATTCATTTATATGTTTTGTTTTGAATTTAAACTTAGCCATAAGTGCATCTCATATAATAATTATCTTACATTAAAGGCTTTGAGTCTGTGATATCGTTTCTTCTTTTTTTCCACATATGCTACAAATAACCTTTTTTACCTTGCGGTTTAAAGGAAGTTTTCAATGTTGGTTATTTCTCGTTTGTAAATGATATTTTAACGTGCAAGGTGTCACATTCTAAACAGTTCAAAATCAATAAGTCCCCCCCCCCCCCCCCGACAAGGTTACACTTTTCTAGAAAGGTTAATTGCTCTAACCTGTTCCAAAAATGTAAAATGTTCACCGCAATGTTACACATGTAATGTGCAAAAAAATCACACAATATTAATCTTCTCCCTGAAATGCCGCTCATTTTAATTTGATGACGAATTAAAAATGACACTTTTCTGCATAGGAATTACCAATCGAAGAAAATCCCGGGCGGAGAAGTACCAACATCCTAGTACATACCCAGGAATACCACAGACACTTGAATTTTGGTTTACCAATGGATAGGCTATGGGTCCATTTTCTTTCCATTTGCTACCAAAACGAGGAACCAACCAGGCCTATAAGTAATTTTCAGGCTGCGTATAAAAGTTCACATGTCCCGCACAACTGTCATTCCAGAACACAGTGTAGAATAGGAGAAAATGTTTTGTTTTTTTTTCACCCAAAAGGTTGGAATACTCCGATTCCACACGAATATGACCTAAGTTTTATACTCAGAGTTTTAGTGCTCATTTTTGTGAGTCGTGAAATTTGCGAAATCAATTGTCCACCCTATATCCAGGTATTTTTATACTTTCCTTAACTTATGACGTCATAGTGACGGTCATAATGGAATTTTTTGTACTTAAGGTGATACCAATGAAAAGAAGAAACTGTAAGCTATCATATGGTACCAAATTTATGGGAACCGGATGTTCAAATAGGAAAAGAATCTTTAAACACATCTGTTTGAAACTTGATGGATTTGCTCGAACTGTAAAGCCCTATGCAAAAAGGTGTCATTTTTATTTGTCAATCAAATTTAATAAAATTACGTTCGTCAGGGGAAGGTCAACTGCTGTGTGAAATCTTGGTCTCATGAAATGCGTAACCATTCCGGGTACATTATTACACTGTTTGTAACAGGTTGTAATGCGCCTACTTGTCTAGAAAAATTCATATTTTGGTTAGGGGGGACTTACTTTTTTTGACTGTAATACTTCTTAAGTATACGAAAATGTTCTGCTTTGGATATTCATCCCAGGTATACTAGTAAGTTCAGGAGTTGTTGATGAAACCCCAACCCTACTAATATTTACTATGCAAATAGGGCGTTAAAACTAAACAAGAAACAAAGTTTGGTTCTGTATACTCATAACTCACGGTGGTGATGTATTAACTTGAGTTTTTTTTTTAATCTTGGTGTGACCCACTGGCGTGGGTCCTTAATGTTTTTTGTCAGGATAAGCTAAAACAAACTTACTCTCATTTGGACAATTTAATCAGGAGTGCAATGGTGTGGGGTGTTAATAATTATAATAGGCTGTTTGATATTAAGAGTGTATTTGTGCGCATGGCTACAGAGCCCATAGCTCTGTAAGCCATGGCGCGTATGGTCAAGGGTATTATGTGTGATATAGATTACTTTTGCAGGGGAGTTTCTGGAGTTTTGATTTTATGCACAGGTAATTTTAACAGAACAATGATTGATGTGAACTCATATTTTTTTCTTAATTTATCATGTATTACTAAGCATCTTTTGAACCAAGGTTTCGAGATAAAGATTTTTTAATGTCACTGGGAGACCGAACTGCATAGTAAATCATGTAGCAGTTTCACAAATTAGCGTTTGAAACCCAATGCGCCCCAATCGAGCAAATCGTGTCCTACCCTCCCTGTACAGAACCAGTGTATGTCCCAATCTTCTTGATCGTTACGCTGTGACAACATAGATACAGAATGCTTTGCTGCTTTGCCGTATTTGTAGTTATAAACGGTAACTAGATGAATAGTTTGGTGTCACGTGTCATGTACCAGTCACGTGTCAGTATCATATACAGTTGGCTCTTCGGGGGCGACCGATATATAGAAATCCGGACTATGTTAAATCAATGTCGTAACCCCATGAACGTCTCTGCCCAAAGTGCTAATATGTTTTTTTCCAAAGACACCGTGTATTATTCTAACAAGTACAAAATTTACCTTTTCCCGACTGATTCAAAAACCGACTTACGATGACGATAATCGTGCTTTTTTTCAATGTAGGGATACGTCCGTCCTTTTTAACCTGAATGGGTCCCCCGAAAGCAAAATAAATAAACAATCAAATGCCGTGACGTCATCACAATCTTTAGTTTTTGCCAAAAATTGGCTGTTTATTCCCATAATAAATTCCCTTTTGTAAGATTCAACATCTGTATAGTGTTTCTTTAATAATTAATATTCAATGTCCCCGCATGAATGTGAAAAAGATGGTCCATCAGTCTACAAATTGAAAAACATAGTCAGCCGGCTAATACCCTTACCGTGGACTGAATGACCAGACGGATCCCCGTGTTATTTTTAGCAGTCTACAGCCACTTGCGGCGCGGCTGCGGGGGTATGCGTCCAGAATATTTGTGCTTATTGTTTAGTGTGTCCCCCATAGGTTGCCCATGTCCCAGCCTTAATACATTTACCTTTACTCCGTCGTATCGTAACAACTTTAGGTGGTGTAATATCTGGCGTAACTCCATCTGATCGAACACAGCGTACGTGTTGTCGTTGTACCAAGCACGGACGAAAAAATCGATGCTACGCCAATCCATAGTCCCGCTAAAGTGTATAATTAGCTGTATAATAAATAAATATATATATAATATAATATAATCGTCGCTGGGCCGGGAAAACCTCATATTTGTGCGATTTGACCTTAAAAGCAAAACCTCACGTAGTAAAAACGGTAACAATGCAAATCCTTATATGTAACATTTTCCGAGAGACCCAAAACCTGAATAATTTGCTGTAATGCCATGCACAAAGAAAGGTTTTCCTTTCTAAATTATTTAGTATTATTTTCCTGCCAGATTCTTAAATAAAGTGCCTATGATTTAGTATCATATTTTTGGCATGAAATTCATCTATAACCCGATTGACCTAAATGCACGGGGTTTTAGCACTGGGGCCACACTTTTTACATATGAGTTTTGAATTTGCCTCTGGGTTACAATGAGGGGTTTTTTCCCGCCCAGCGACCGTTATATATTATATATATATATATTATTATAATCTTAATATATATATATATATATTATATGAAAATGAGTGTTAAAAATAAATACGTCGCTTTGTGAACACGACAAAAGCAATTTCAACGTGAATTAAAAAATAAGTCGCACAAATACTGTGCCTGATTGAACGCGAATATTAAAATGAAGATCGACCGTTTGGGCCTCGCAATACATTTTCGATAATTTTCGTATGTATAATTCTTATAATTTAGATTTTGGCAGCCATACGTCATAATTGTTTTTATTAAGATTTCACTAATTAAAGTCACTATCGTGGAAGGTTTGCTATAAAGTCGGAAATCGAAAAAAAAAACACACCAACAATTAGATTTTTTGCACTTTTGTAACACAGGTATAGTTCCCATAGACATATCCAACAAGCATAGGGTGTTGTGAATCAATCCCCTGATGCATAGCACTGTGCCTGTACTGTACTAAACACATTCATACTTAGGGATAAAAAGTAGTCCACAAGGTTCAAGAACCACAATACATTTCATAATCATACTAAAAAATCCCAAAAAAAAAAAAATAAGTACTAACCACTTTGGTGGCTAAAAGGGGGAGCGTTCAAGTCAGGGTGTGTATGTGTTAAGAATAGCTTTTTTATGTGATCACATGAACCCTATTGAGGTGAAATTTCCCAAAACTGGTCATGTGTGGAAAAAAAAAACAAAAAAATTTTTTGACTCCAAAACAAAAACCCCCTCTGCCCAACAATTAAGAAGACCAAAGCAACCCTAAGACGACAAAATCGGGTATTTTAGTCATTACTGTGCCTTACAGACAAATTTTTACTACACGTAATTGACTGGGCGATTCATTCTTTGAACATTGGTGTTTTCGGGCTGTTGCTAGTCTTTTTCTGTCAATTTATCGGTTGGAAAAAATAACTTATGCGAATTCCTTCACAAGAACCTTCCTTCACTTTTATCTATTCGGGTAAATTCAAATATTTTTACACTTTTTTTGAGTAGATCACTGTAGGGCTGTCTTTTAGCTACGTTGAGGTTTCAACAGTTGGGTGACTGTGAATTTGTAGAGTAGTTCAAAATGTCGAATATGACGCGGCCCACGATAATATAGGTATCGGTATCGGAGAAAAATACACAACTGGACGCGTCAGCATAGAAAATTGAAGGCAAAAATAATCTTTTCACTAGAGGCATCCATGCTGTCCCGAGTGGTGTGTGTTGTCCTTCAATATGGACGTATCCACCAACAAAAACATAATGTATCTATATCTATCTTTGTAAAGGTAAGTTTCAAATCAGAGAAAAATTGTTTGTTTGGCGTACCTTTTTCAAGCGTAAGTACCGCATGTGTATCTAATCCAGAATCAAACCAAACCCTATCTATGGCTGGATCAAATACACCTGTAGGGTTACTGGTAGATGTGTGAAATCCCACGCTCCATTCGTATCTATAAATGATGAACATGAGAGTGTATCTTTTCAGGGAATCCTAGCGAGACTTTTTGATAGATCAGTACTTCCAAACTAAATAATAATAATAATTAAATAAATAATAAAAAAATCGAATACATTTTAAAACGAATAGCCTAACTAATTTGTCTTCTGGAATTAAACGTTTCATGTAAATATCATTCTTGAATTAGAGTGCAAGGCGATCATATTTGGCTCAAAGTTGAAAAACGTTAATTAAGATGAATATCAAATTATTGCAAAATAGTTCAACAACAAGCTTAAACCTACCTGACTATAGATAAACCCTTCTGATCAGTAACTTTCCATTGAGCTGCCAACATGCATCTTGTTGGTGTAAAATCAATCTCTGTTGCAGTTGTAACACCATCGGGGAAACTCAGGTCCAGGACGTCATAAACCTCAATTGCGGTGTTAGGATTATCTACAATGTGGAAATGGTTAGGTAATTGGATTGTCTATATTTTACTTTAAAATTAATAAATCAATATCTCCAGCATTGACGTCATGCTATGATCAGGCATCAATTCACTCCCCAAGACATCAAACACAGAACTAAGACACAAGAATGCCCAAGGCTGTCTTCTAAGGAGACTGAACTCTGCAAGGGGACTCACATGCAAGAGTTTCAAAGACCAACTGAAGTGTAGCCAGCATAGCCAGCAGTGTATTCAGCATCCCATTATCACCTTCCATTCAGTGAGGAATATAACAAAACTACATCAATATTTTATCAAAGAACAATATAATTTTACCTTTTCCAGAAATATCTGTACATGTACTTCCCATACAGAGTTGATGAAGTGGTGCGCAGACGCAATGCCCCTCACACGTTTCGTTTCTTCTGCCACACAACGGGGATCTCCTCTTACAAGTATAAGATGCCCTTCCATAGGTGAACCAGATATACCGCGTTCGAATGCGGCATGAAGCCGAAGACTAGGTAGGCCAACCTAGAGAAGAAACAGGTGTACCTAGTAAAGCTGACAGTGGTAAAGGATGACTCAGAGATTTATCAATATAACGTTTTTGTGTATTAATGAAAAACAGTCAACTGGAATTAAAGATAGTCACCTAAAATGCTTAATTATAAAGTTTGAGATGAATCATATTTTTCGTGCTGATGTAATAGGCCCTCTAGAACACTTGTGTAGTATTGCAGTTCCATAGGATCACAAAAATTTCGGATCCGAAATTTTATGACAAACTTAGGATTTTCTACATGCAGGACACCGGTTGAGCTCAGATATTTCACAGAGTGATTAATATATGGACGAGCATTATTTGAATGCAGCAAACAAACAAACAAACAAAATGATTTGTTAGAAAACTAAGAGCGGCATCATTGAGAAATCAATGAGTCAGTTTTTCACAGGTGACAAACTGACGAATTTAAAAGAGGACAAGATATTTCAAGGAAAAATCCGGTTTTTGAATGTTTTTTTTACAGGATCCACTCTATTATTTCGATCAGCTGTAACTAATAATTTGCAATATAAATAACAACATGATTATTTTTGAAGTCTATAGTGACCGGAACCCTAAAGTGAGATATGTACAAACAATACTTTATATATCGTTCCCCACCTCGAAATATTCATTCGTTTCCCTCGAAATAGTATTTCCTTCACGCGAATATTTCGTTCCCTCGAATATTATTTCGTTCCACATATCTGAAATTTATTTCGTTTTTCCTCGAAATATAATTTCATTTCCCTCGAACTATCATTTCGTTTTCCTTCGAATATCATTCCCTCGAAGTATTACTTACTTCGTTCATGTCGAAATATATTTCGAGAGAACGAAATATTTTAAAAACCGTGTATAATAAACTAGATGGTGACATTACTAGAAATTGAGAAGGTAGAATAGATTAAATTGTAGCCACCTTCCATCAGTAATCAGAATTAGAGCCAAATTACTGTTAATTCGGATACAGTTTACATGTGTGAGGGTACATGTGCTCCAGTGGATAAGTATCCACCAATGAGGTTATATCAGGTGGCATTGCCAACTCCTTTCTTGTGGAGTGTACCATGACATGTTGGCTTTTGTTTGTGCGCACCATTCAAGGACAATCTTGACGTTGTGGTGTGTACTGTGGGTGTTTTTTGTAGGCTACGTTAGGTGGTTTTTGTTGCGCGTTGAGGTGCAATGATTATACGACTTGGAACAGAGTTCCGGTAGTATCATGGGTAATGCTCATTTTTCACCAGTGGCCAAGAATATGGTAGGCGTGTACAAGGGGGTGAAACACATTCAAAACCCAGTCGTCCGTGCTGGGCTTTGACATTTTGAATATTGACCGGAATAATATGCAATTTGTGGGGGCTTGTATACACACATCATGTCAAATGTCGAATACAAACAATCCGCCAAAATATCAGTTGTTGGGATGTTTGGGTGCTATTGGGTGGTTAAATTTTTGGCCTACCGATGCCCACACAACGAATGAAATGGCACATCATGCGTCTTGATTTAAATAAACACCCTCAATGAATACATCTTTTCACCTCAGAAAGCGCGCATGGCATTATGAAAAAAAGAGTATCCTGAGCACAATGAGCCGGTACAACTATTTTTACACAAACCTGGCCACCTCCTACCACATACATAATTTGGTATCACACCGATTAGTGTATATGAAAGCGGGTCCACCACAGTATTTGGACGAAGCGGAGGCAGCCATTCTTTCTCTTGTTGGTAATCTAGGTTTTCTTTCTTGGTGGTCGCAAAACTGCGCACGATGAATGTCTAAAGATTACGTACGTTTTGCCTCTCTATCTAAATATAGAACCTCTTTGGGCGTGTAGACACCGTTTGTGTCATAAGGATTATCTACACTTATTGTGAATAACTTATATGGAAATATCAGGTCAAAGATCATACTGGTGGTAAAAGTGTTTCGCTTAAAGCAATATTGGCACGTTTTTTTGAAGAGCGCCCATCCCGATTTTCAAAAGTTATATTTTGGCATCAGTTACGTTTGTAATTGTCTAGGAAACTATCCTTTGAACGAGAACGCTAAAAATGCGTATTTATACATAAAATAAGCGATTTTGTAATTAGAATGGATCCCAGATTGGACTTAACGGGAGGGCAGAGCTGGAACGCTACCGTTTATATACGTCCATGATGAAATAGTGCACCAATCGAGAAAAATAACCTCTAACTTGACTTGCCTGACCGGTAATAAAAACAAACAACTAATTGTATTATCGTATGATACGTCCATGGCTCTATTTCACATTGGAAAGGCGTTTCCCAGCAGCCGTCGAATTATTATCGGGATCCCCGATAATAATTATCTAATTACAAAATTTCCTGTCCTTCGTTGTTGACACACAGACCTTTTAGAGCTTGACCATTCACAGTATAGTTACTAGCCAGTTCCAATGCAACCGTGTCAAAATCTCAATTTTTTGAAAAATTGGGGGCGCTCTTCAATAAGTGTGGCTCACAGGCGTTCGCTCCTTAACTTTTTGTGGAGTTGTAATATTAAAGTATGTTTTATACATAATGGGCAATAATAATTACCCCGTTGATGGCCCATAAAGCTACAAATATCATTTGGTAGTCTGTTATCTCTCCCACGATAGATATTCTCGCTGTTTGGATGGCGCCCTCGCCTGTATCAGAAACAGGCCCATTTTTATTATGAGCGACTGAAACTGGTCCATCCTTGAAAAGGGGGAAACGATATTGTTGTTTAGAAACGAATAGATACTCACTTCTCGTTCACAGTACTACGCATGCGTGCTCTTAGTGAACTGTTTTAGCTAGCACTGTAATGGTTAAATTCATTTTATTGTCTGATTTTTTATCCGTGTCACTTCAAGCATATTATCGAGGATATGGTTTCATATGGAAGCGATGTGCTGATACCTAAATTTATAGTGGAGTAGATACATTACTGTACTGTTATTGCTTCGAAATTTTGGCATAATTTAAAATAAATTTAAATTTCATGGTCCCTTTTGAGTTATTTCAACATATGCTATGTATGATGATCATCATAATTGCCATGATTACGTGCAGAATGTACAAACATTTCCAAGTTGACTTCAAGTAGACTTGGACCTGTGGGCATGTCCTTCCACGCCCTAATAAATTATTACAATCATATAACCGTCTGTTCCCGCATATAAAACTGGTACATTTTCTTGAAAATGAATAAAATGTCACCTAAATTTCTTTCCCCCAATATCAGTGACTAATGGATACACATAGACGTCAGCGAACCATGGAGCTAAAGATATTCAACAACAGCTCGGTATGTGAAGGAGAAAAACACTTCAGAATCCTTCCGAAGTGACACGAATAACAAATCACACTATAACTGGATTTGCGGTGTGGTGCGTTGAGTTCCAGTAGAAAGTGATCGATATTTTGGGGTAGCCACAATTTGCGCACCCACTATAATCTGCTCCCAGTTGAATTCAGCAGCCTTGACGGAATAAATTGTACGTGATACTGTACTTTATTCCGTCAAGGCTGCTGAATTCAAATGGGAGCAGATTAAAGTGGGTGCGCAAATTGTGGCTACCCGATATTTTGGCAACGCAAATCATCGCCCCGCAAATAGAGTAGAGGTTTGAAAGGCAGAATCCTATGGTTCTTATAGTTATAAGTAGATTCAACCCATCGTGTCACCTCTAGTACTTTTTCGAAGGTATGGGCATTGAATGAGGGGGATGTGCAGTGCGTGGAAATTTAAATCGAGATTAAAATTCCACGCTTCGTCTAATGAAACATGTTGTCCGATAGCAGAGAGAAACCAATTCTATATGCTTAATGAAAGCATTCAAGTCAACGTAAGCGCATTTGCAGCTACAAACACATTATAGCTCTCAAAACATTCTGGCATATCGCATTTGCTTCAGTGGTATTCAATGTAACAGGTGAGTTGAATGTTACTGACTTTTGAGCGCCCGTGTTTTGGATACAAAGAACACAAAGTCTTTGAAAATGATGGCAATACCAAAAGCAAGCCAGATTATCTTAATTCGCTCATGAAACAGGTGAATCGGGCCAAATGTTTTCTTTTCTGGCCCCTATCCCAACTAATCGACGCTGTCCAAAACTTTTCCTCTGGTGACACGATGGGTTGAATCTAGTATAGTCGTATACTCTTTGTACAACCATGGAGGTAGAAAGAGAAGGAGAGTGAACGCCAGAAATCAAATCCTTTCAAGTACATACAGCCGGTCATCGTATTGTTGAAATCAATAGATAGAACGTGTGAGATATGCCTTTGATGTTAAAGTCTGACTCAGAGATTTCGAAATATTATTTTTTGTGTAATAATGAAAAATAGTCAACTAGAACTAAAGATAGTAACCTAAAATGCACAATTCCGAAATTTGAGATGATCGGATTTTTCGTTTTGATGCAGTAAGCATTTATGTGTAGTATTACGTCCCATAGGATACTGCGTATAACAAAAATTCCGGATCCGGAATTTTATAACAAAGTTGTGATTTTCTATATGAAAGAATTCGATTTAAGCTTAGCAATTTCACACAGTAATTAGTATATGGACAAGCATTATGTACATACAAAAAGCACGATTTTTTTGGAAATTGAGGGCGCCCTCCTCAGGAAATCTCTGAGTCGGCCTTTAATGTATGTTATCCGACTTATCGGGCAAGACTGATCATTGCCTCTTCACTTCGTCATACAGAATTTACCTCTGGTGACCTGTAACCGAAAGACTAGTAAAAAACAACGATTTTCTTTGCACCCTTTAGCAAAATATCACTTTTATCACCTTGACTTGTCGTTACGTCTCTTGTGATCAAATCTACGAAGTCCAAATCATTTCTGAATATCAGCTATCACATCTTTAGTGCATTTTACAAGTTATCGAATCCTTCTCATAGCCAAAAATTGTGGTAATGTTTCGTTTCATTATTCTTTATATGCGGGGGATGCGGGAGTTTTATGAATAAAAATGCGAAAGATAATTGTTGGTCTAAAGCGTTGAATACATTTTTATTGGGCCAAATTGAGCCATTTGTGAAATGATCAGAGATATATTACCAGAAGTAATTAAGAAAAGCATTACTTTTTGCTCTAGGACAGCAAACGCTTAACTCCATTTACAACTCCCAAAGTATTACCATGCATATATTGCATTAAAATAGCTCGCCAAAACTGACCCAAACATTGAACAATGAGGCGAGCCTGCGAGGTCGTAATCTAATTGTACTGAACAGCAATTTTAACATGACTGTAGAGGGGCTTTTGTTTGAAGGTATGAAGGGATTCTGTTAACAGCCCAGCTGGAGATTGCCACCCTCATCTATAATTCACCACTGTTGATTAAAACCAACATGATTGGACTTGTTCACTCTCCATCTCTTTCTACCTCCATGGCACAACTATTTTTGTAATTTTTAGCTGAGCAAAGTTAACAGCTCGTTTACAGCATACCAACAGGTACAATTTGGACAAGTGTCTTCCTAAATTTCAGGTATTTTGCACAGCAGCCGGCAACGTCCCGCTGTGCACAGAGTACATCACTAGAGCAGGAGCAGAATTTCACAGGGGCCTTATTTAAGGAGTTCGTTAACCCCCACTGCAGAAAGGGTTTAACACCTTTGGTAGTTAGTATGGACCCTCTACATTAATGCTAGGAAGGTAGTACTCTAAAATTGTGGTATCACTTTTTCAAAAGGGGCCAATTTATGTTTACACAGGGGTAAATTTTCTTAAATGCCCCAATCATGTTGAAATGTATGCCATATTGTCCATATAATCATAAGGATTCCAAAATTGAATAGTTTGTACCACCTACGACCATTGGTTTTGGAGTTATAGGGTAAAATGACAAAAATGGTAAAAGGTTAATCTCAATTTGTACCGAGGTCAACATTAAAAGTTAATCTGATTATATTTTAAATACCTGCAAATTATTGCCTGAGGCAAGAGGACTCCTAAAAGTATAGTTTTGATTATGTTAAATGCTTACTTATGGAGATAAGGGTCAAAGAAAGTCAACACCAATTAGATTATGTTGCCCTATGACCTTTTTGTCACATAACATGTAACTCTGCATTTCAATGGGACAAACTAGTTCCTTATTTGGACACATTAAGCTATACCACTTCTTTCGTGTTTTACCAAAATTTGAGCAACTTCTTAACTTCTGATTTTGACCGCTGTACAAATGGAAATTTACCTTTTTTACCATTTTAGCTATTTTACCCTATAACTCCCAACCAATGGTCATAGATGGTACAAACTATACATTTTTGGAATCCTTATGACTAGACGGACAATATGGCATACATTTCAACATGATTGGAGGCATTTTAAAAAGTTGACCCCTGTGTAAACATAAATTGGCCCTATTGAAAAAGTGATACCACAATTTGAGAGTACTACCTACCTAGCATTGATGTAGAGGGTGCATACTAACTACCAAAGGTGTGAAACCTTTTCTGTAGTGAGGGGTAAACGATGACGTTTGACCTGGGTCCGTGCTCATCCTCTACACCATCAGGTCACGCACTGCTGCCATTTGATTTTGAAAACACGGACACTTACTTCGGATTTCCCAAGAAATATGGATGACCGTGTAGGAATTTGTCTAAAATGGTTAATTTGTATAATTGTCTATCCGGTCACGTGTTTTTGCTTTAAAACATTTTTATTAAACCCGGATATCAAATTTCTACAGACGCCTACTAAAGTCTGTTAAAGAGACACTATTTGAACAGTGAGCGTCATAACAATAGCGGGACGTTCGTGGCCGCTGTGGGTATTTTATTTAGATACCGCTATGAGATCAGATGTTGCGTAGTCACTGCCTACGGTGACATAATAATGAGTTATGGATGAGTGACAATCGGTGAATCCAAGCCAAGCCAATTTAATATAATCTCCTCCCGCGTCATCATGCCACGACATCCAACCCGTAAGATGACGCTGTAGATTCGTAGCATGCGCTGTGTTGATGGCAAATGTACCAATGGTTGGAGGACTAGAATCCGCCTGGTCCAATTAAAAGATATAAGTCTGGTTAGTACACTTCAACATTCTTTTCAACATTACTTACGTGAATACTGATATTGTATTGTCGAACAAAGAGGTGAGCGATTTTACTTTTTACCAAAACATTTAAACATTTGTTTAAAGTTAGCGCCATTTTCATGTGAACTTACTCGAAATGGTTCTGAATCCGCTTTAGCGCAATAATGAGCCCCATTGCAAGCCAGAACATGAATCGTGTAGACGCTTCCATCGTGAAGATCTATGTCTCGAAATGTGTAATCAGTCTCTCCTCCATTTACCTGTTAAAGATAGTCAGCGTTATAAGCAAACTCAAGGCAGATGGGAAATAGAATCGCCGTATTTTTGTTATGTCTGCGATCAAAACAAACAAATGAACAAAGAAACCAAACGAAAACAGCAACAACACAACAAAACAACAACAAAAACAAAAACAAATTGGTTCCCGGTTACAGGCACTATAGGAATTTCTCTGTTAGATGCACATTTGTGACAAAGTCCAAAAATATCTCAGGGCGTACATCATTGAGCATATTCATAAGTATAAGAATGAAGGTCATGCTGTATGTTTTTCACTGATCTCTATAAATTAGAATGGTAACCTGGTCTTCGTACTTGATTCCATCGACGGGCCATATTGGTAATTCCAAAAGAGCCCAACGAGATCAATCGATCAATCACTCTATCTAACTTTATTTCAATTCACTACACATTATAAAACAAAACAGTGATATGGAGACCAGTAAAGGCCAATTAGGTCCCAAAGGGCATCATCCGGGCCCCCTTATAACAGAACACACAAGAAACAGGACACCTATTCCAAAGAACAAGAAACGATACAGGACACCAAAAGAGACATGCTCCCAAGATTATCATTATTATATTGAGATAAGGTTTTTTTAATTGGTTTCGAAAATGTTTTATAGATTTCGATTGTTTCAGACATGGTTGTGGAGAATTCCATAAAGCTGGACCAGAATTTCAAATTAACTTTTGAGAAAAAGATTGTTTTTTTGCTTGACAGTTATAATTTTGAGCATTTCTCGTGTGATAGTCATGAACTTCAGAATGTTTTACAAAATAACTATCAAAAGTTACTGATAATTGTTTGTTATAATGCTTATACATAAATTTACCCATATTAAGTTTGCAAGTATCAAAGACATTCAATATGCTATAGCCAGCGAAAAATGGGGTTGAGTGACTTCGATAATGACTGCTAGAAATTGTTCTTAAAAGCCCTTTGTGTATGTTTGAACTTTTGTTTAGTAAAACTTTGAAGCATTCCTCCATGTAAGAATACAGTAATTAAGTGACAGGAGGAGATTTTTTTAGGATACGAATTTCTCTCAAATTTCACTGGATTGGTTGTAGACCCACTACGATTGAACGTTTCAAAGGTTTATTGAACAAACAGGTGCAAAAGAAAACCGCAAACCTTGTTTTGAACTTACCTGCTATCGCAATCGTTCCCCATAGAAAACCATGCTTTGACTTTCTGTCGTGCACGACAGAAACTACTAATCATCATCTTATTACATAAAAACGGCGTTTCGGCTTATTCACTTCAGGTGTGATCTAATACATTGGTAAGCATTCCAAATATGTAAAAAAACCGGGGTTCGAGAAAATTGGGGGCGCTTCTTCCTGGAAATCTCCTCATGTCTCTTTAATATACGGCATTTTAAGTGTACAGTACATAGTATAAAGTATACGATCAGGTGCGAATGTTGATCTTATTTAATTACACCAATATTGCGAGATATTATTTTGGACAAAGCACTGATGCGTTGTTTCCATGTTAGGTTTTCATCTATTATAACTCCAAGAAATTTCGTATTGTTACTCTTTCCAGGTGAATATTGTCCAAAACTACATCGATTACGTTAGGTTTAACCGGAATATTACGCTTTGTGAATTTGTGTCCTTAGCGTGTTGGTTACTCTTCAAATCTATATAATGTGAAGTACTATGAGGAGTTCCTAATATCATATAATTTGTTTTACTGGCATTGACGGATAAATTGTTTGCTTTAAACCAGTTATTGACTTAACTTTGAGTTCCTTTAGCAGGTTGTCCTTTCGCGAACTCAATTGTAAAATTTACGTGCACACTATGTAATGTGGAGTGGCCGATTTACCCAACGCACTGTGACACTGGTATACAATGGTCTATTATGTAGGACATACGCATGAGTCTAAGTATACACGTAGGGTTACGTATGAGTTTCGCGAACGCGTACCCCAGGTCTATTTTAGTATCAATGTTCTGGTTAAAAAAACAAAATTGTATAGTGTCGTCGGCAAATAGTGTAAAATCTAATAATGTTGCGGTACTTGTTATGTCATTCACATAAAGTATGCATAACAGAGGACCCAGGATGGATCCCTGCGGAACTCCACATAAACTGTTTAAAATCATATTTTACGGACTGATATGAAACATACTGCTTTCTTTTGGCTAAATAATTTCGAATCATTCTAAAACTACTCCTCTGAAGCCATAATGTTCTAATTTGTACAGTAATATATCGTGATCAATAGTATCGAATGCCTTCGATAGATCGAAAAAGATGCTCAATGTATGTTCAAGATTAAATATTTAAAATTTATACTTCTACCAACTTAATATGAATAAACTGACATTGTTGTTAGAGCGAATTTACTGACATTGATATTTCAAATTGCCGAATCTTTACCATTGGTTCATCATCTGTCAATATGTAACAAAACTTCAACACGCATATCTGAGGTTTAGCGATATGAATCCGACGGATGTTCAAAATATCGCCGATTGTTGTATTGACGCCGACTGACGCATACATACAGTACAAAAGCAAAGGAAAATTCAACATCCGTAGCTACATAAAATCGGCGATAATCGTATTTTTAGTGTTTCATACTATGTAGAGGAAATCCAAATATTTCGATTTTATAATGCGCCATTGCATACGAATAATTAAAACACAGATTTTCAATTATTAATCTTAATTTCCAAGTAGTACTCTTATTTTCAAATTAAATCTACTCATTTGTACTTTGCATATTGATACTGAATCTACAAACTTTTGCACTTTTCAAAAGCAAATTTCTCAGGAACCTCTTTCGTACGCATTAAACGATTTAACCGACTAACATCACAATTGCTCAGAACCACTGGCCCAAGACTCACAAGTATATAGCACTTAAACTCTCTCTCTCTCTCTCTGTATAAAACCATCATTTACAACCAAGACAACATGGAGATCTGACATTCCTCACTTTTTGGTGCAAAAATGAATTTCAGCGTAAGAAACGGTTTCCGTTTTACATATGATGAAAAAACTCTCATTAAATTCTGGTTGCTACCTTTATTTTGGAAGATTGTTTTCACCTCCATGGTGTGTGCTGAGAGAGATCTGATTCCAACGAATGCCACTATCATCGTCTGAGAATTTCCACTTGCAACGAAGAACTGATCGCATCACCTACAGTAAAGATATCAGTCAAGATAGGGATACCAATCTCATTTGGAGATCTTAAAATTGTTATTTGTTCATTGCAGTAATCTGATCATATTAAATTTCAGCGATTTCAATTATGATACATATTTGTTTTACCTGTGTATCGTCTCGTAGAACACCCAAAGTCGTATCAATAACGGGCGTGTCAACAACTACCGGAGGTGAAGTATCGATTTTAAAACCATCGGAAGTAGCTTCACTCCATAATCCCGCTCGGTTATAAGCACGAACAGTTATAAAAATCGTAGTATTTTCAGGCATATCAGTATCTAGTTTGTCAAGAGCACTTTCTGATAAGTGTAACCTTTTGGCCTTCATTATTTGATCTCCTGCTGGAGTGGTTCCAGCTCGCCATTCGTAATAAGATAACTGAGAGTGAGGGTCGTTAAAACCCCACCAGTGCGCTATAAGGAAAATCCTGACAAAATATACAATTTTGAGGGATTAGTTAAGGTAAGGAAATGTCATGTCGATAGTAAATGAGTATGATGATACCCTTTGAGGCCGGTGGTAAACTACCCATTCTAAAGTCAAACTTCCTAAACGCAAAACGCTATGATATTATAATGAATTTCGTACCTTAGTGAGTTTTGCCGTCTGTATCAGACGTTATTAAATTATTGTTATTAAAGCAGCCACGGGGACGAAGTATCATATGTGTACGTGACAACAGCACGTGGACTCTACCACACCGAGTTATTTTTGACCAAAAACACACACTCACTCTCTACAAGAACGTCAGCTTTAACATGTGCTAAAAATTTTAATTTTCATGTACCAGTATATACTAACTTACTAATATTCTTAACATGTCGGGAATCCCATTACTCCCTTACCGTGAAGTTTGATAATCTATATCTCCCATTTCTGGACTTCCATCTCTTACACGGCCTCTGATTGGCGGAGTGTTGTCTATTAGTATCCCATCAGAGGTTACAGACGTACAAAGGTCGGCGCAATTACAAGCCGTTACCGTAACGTAATAGATGAATCCTGGCTTCAGGGTAAGGTCTTCTGCAAAAGCACCTGTGTGAAAAAAAACCGGTCAACTGACTGAGGGTTATTTCCACTGACCTCTACACAATGGATAGCGGGCTGCCGCATAGTTGAATGGTCGCCGAGTGAAACAACAGGAAGTTGGTTTTGGATCTCTACAATATGGCGGAAACAATGCATACACCTGCTGGTGCACATATTCCACACATATGTTCTATTGTTGGACAAGGTGTATGCATTGTTTCCCGCCATATTGTAGAGGTCCAAAACCAACTTCCTGATGTTTCATTCGGCGAATCTGACCCGCTATCTATGTATAGAGGTCAGTGGGTATTTCTTGTGTTCAAAATACGATCTGCTCGCAGCCGGTTGAGTGCAAAACATCACGTGACCGCAGCCAACTTTTCAAATTCGCCCATTTGCTGTATTAGCGAGGTGTAAAGTACAGGGCGTCTCAGAAAACAAATTTAATCTTGAAACCAAGGGTTATTTTAGCAAAACTGTGTGCTGTATGACTATAATAATTATTTTACTATAAATAGAAACAGCAACCCTTCAAATGACACGTTAATACGATTTCTCCAGTCATGCCTCATTGAACACCATGCTTTGAAAATGGCATGTCAAAACTCACTTGTGACAGTTGGGGCATAAAGATTAATGTTAATTTTTTTTTTTAAATGAGCATGATGAACAAGATTATTATTTAATGTTTTTAGTACTTATACCTGAATTATGCACCACACCTCAAATGTCGCCCTATCTTTCATACAAAGTGCGGCCCAAAGTCTGAACATGAAAGTAAGGCCCAAAAAGCACACCATTGCCATACAAAAGTATCCAGACTGTAAGTGTCTGTCGACTCATGTTTGTATCAAAGTTGAAACTTGGAGGGTTTCCAGCTGGTGCATACTCAATGGCGTTGTTGTTGTTGTTGTTGTTGTTAACCTCACCATTAAAAAAAAACCTGCTTTGTTGCCAATGGTGAAATACTCCAGAACAAAATAAACATTCCATACCATATAAACAGCTTTAATGCCACAAGTGAGTTTTGACATGCCATTTTCAAAGCAATGGTGTTAAATGAGGCATGGTGTCATTTGAAAGCTTACTGTTTCTACTTTATAATAAAATAATTATTCAGCACACAGTTATGATGTGAATGGTCTTTGCAGCACACGTAAGCTAATGAACTAAGCTTTCAGATGATACCACATGTTAGATATAATGTTACTTAAAAATTGCGGACGCAATCAGGGCCTTTTTTTTTAATCAAAAGAGATGCTCTACACACTCTGATCATATCTTTTTCTCTTTTCTCGTGTTACTCACGAGTAGCTGTTCCAACACTGTGTTCCTTGACTATATCATCACATCCTTTACAGAGTCCTACTTTCCAGGTGAATTCCATCACTCCACTATGTGGATCATTGAATCCATCCCAAAAGTCTTCAAAGATGTTGTTTCGTATTGATAGTCTTGATCTAGATTTTCTGACGAAATTCCGTCGTATACATGACCCGCTACTGGTGGTGAAGTATCCACTAGATATGCGCCAAATGATTTTACAGTTGATAGTCCAATTTCATTAAAAGCCTTTGAATATAAAGTAACAAATATTAAAAAAAAAAATTTTACTAAGCATGCATCACACATAATGTAGTGTTTTTGTAGTAGGGGTGTAAATCCGAGCTAGACCCCCCCCCCCAACAATTACATACGTGTAGTAAAAATGCAGAAATAGATTATTATTTCTCAAAAATGGAGGACTTGAGACTTTCTAAATCGAAAATATCGTCATCAATTTGCCTAAAAAATGTTAATCTCAAAAAGACAAATGTTCAAGTGAGATTGTATTAGCATCTAAAGAGTGAAACATACAAACGCACGCAACTGTATTTTTCTATGGCACAGTGTAGTCTATCCGTATGTGTATATTGATAAGTATATTTTAAGGTTAATTTTGTAAGTCATGAAAGTGAATAATTTGACTGTAGAGAGGATGGAGGTTCGATCCAACCCGTTAAATCTTGGTTTAGCTTGGTCTGTTGGAATGGTTTCTTTTGAAAAACTTATACTGCACTTAATATTTACTAACCTGAATCAGGAAATCCTGACCACAAAATATATTATGCTTAACTTCCATTTAAACGAGGAAATTTACACTAGTCCTTAAAGCCACTATCAGTCATTTTTTTCCAAATTCAAAATGCCGATTTTGTCTCTAAATTTCTAGTGTTAGGTCATATCAACACTTATATTACTTTCTTTGTGAAAAACAGACACTTAAGCATTTTAAATCGGTCTTGAAGGTGCCATTTATGACTGTTTCTAGACCTAATAAAAGTCGGATTCCGACTTTTATTAGTAAACAAAGCATAATGATCATGATGTCTTGACAAATACGGCTTGTTACGCTTTGCCACTTACAGGGGTCTTTGCTACAACAATCTCCAATTCAACAGTGCAAAAATATGGACATAAAATATTTGTAAATGCATCTGGGAATCCACTAAACAGTGGAACCAGGTGGGTTCCTGTAATTGCATGAAAAATCGAAGGACTATAACATGATTTGTTCAAGTTATGTGGTGAATGGTCTAGCAGACGTGATTGAAATTTGGCGCCTGAATTAAAATGACTTTGCATAACTTAGATATTCGAGCCCGTTTGATCTTGCAAGCTATTTCCAGGGAAAACACCACGTGGTGTTACTATTATTATTTTATTTATTTATTTCTAGTAAATGAATTGCTACAAATCGGCTTAGGCGTATACACTTCAATTGCGCTATGGGATTCGGAAACATATCATAGCATAAATTGAAAGAAGACACCATGCTCATGCAGTAACTCAAAACAATAGAGTATAAGACGTAGACCAAATAACCAACTGAATAACAAATTTCGTAGTAAGGGAAAATAAGTGTAAATTCGTAATTAATTATTAAAATCATTAAACTGTCTGCTCCCGTACATAAAACTGGCACATTTTCTTGAAAATGAATACAATGTCACCACAATTTCATTTTCCCAATATCAGTAACTGATGGATATGTATAGACTTCAGCAAACCCTTGAGCTAAAGATATTCAACAATCGGCCCGGTATGCGGAGCCATTGTTACATTGCCACACAGTGGAAAAGATTCCAGGTGTTATCACCTCCACGATTCGGGTTGAGTAACAAAATAACCCGTCGTCTTTCACAATAACTAACCAGCTTACATTATAATCTAGGTCGTTGACACTAAGTTTTCTTCTGAAAACGCGATAAATTGAATAGAAACGAAGTTAAGCAATAGGTACGGATTTTGGTTCTGCACAAAGTTGTTGAGTCAAAGCTTGTCCAGCAACTTGTTGGGCATGCTTTTTGTTCGTCTTTCTTCCTTTGCGAATAAGTGATGAAAAATACGGCCAGAGATAATTAAACACGCATTATAGAAGCTCAAGTATACTTATTTGTGAATGAGGATATTTTGTGCCTACGTCATGAAAAAAATACTCAGTCTAAATCGGAGAGGTGATAACGCCTTAAATCTGTTCAACTGCGAGACATAACAATGGCCCTGCACTCCCAGATGAAAAGACCGAATCTGAAGTGCTTTACTACACCACATACCGGGCCAATAGTTGAATATCTAGCGTACCCATTGGTCACTTGGTCACGAATGTTGGTGTGTGAAATGAAAATTGAGGTGACCAATTTATTCATTTTCAAGAAAATGTGCCAGTTTTAGTTGCGGGAACAGACGGTATACGATTTTAATAATTTATTATGAATTTACACTTGGTTTTTCCGTACCCCATCAGGGGCACTACGAAACAACAGAATAAAATAACATGTCCCATAGTCTATAAAGTAACATTTATGAATCAAATAAAAAGGGTGTTGCAAACCTCATTAGAATTGCCCTCGCTCGTTTGTTGTATGCTATACTATTTCTTTGTTCTGTATATGATATAGGCTATCGGAGCAATACCTTGATTGTAATGTAATATGAATGACCATCCTTCATCATCAAAGTTCGTTCAGGATCAGATGTGGCTTCTTCAGATGTCACCATAGTGAATTCCATGATGTCACCATAACCAGGACTTGAACCCACACACCATTCGTACTTATTCACACCACTTTCATCGTCGAAAAAGACACCCGTCCATCTACACCAGAAAAGGTTGACATGGTTGATATTACGAAAGTATAATATAACGGACCACGTGACATTTACTGCTAGTGCTACGGTCTCTAATAAACACCACAAGGAGCTCAGTGCAGCTGCACATGATCTTAATTTAATATGCATATGGAAGACTTTCTTTATCTTTATTGATCAGAAATGATTGGTTTAGCACTTTAAGTGCTAAAAAGGGGCTTGCACTCCGTTAGTGCATGGGGGGGGGGGGGGCCCATAGGGACCCATGCATAATATAATCACTCTCCCAAAGGATTTTTAGATTAAATCCACCACATGGTATAGGACTTCAAAGACATCAACCTTAACAAAAGGAAAATTTGGCTTCATAAGAAAAACAAGGGGCAAAACTATTTTGCGTTTTTTGGCGTCAAAAAGAGCAAAAAGACATTAATTCTGCTTTTTCTACGGTGCCGATTCACCTAGACTTGTGCTGGTTGCTGTAATGAAAATAAAGAATGTTTGTACAATACAATGCTATTACAAAATACTATATCTTATACAAAATGTACTTTGCTGTTACTGCTGTTTTGGATCTCAGAATATTTCCTCCAACATCAATATTGCTGCTGCGCACCACAGGTGGCGTATTGTCAATGGAAATGGGTTCCGATGTGGCAGTTGATGATAATCCAACAAAATCAGTCCCTGAATGAATAATAAGAACATATAGTTAACACCGATAGTATCCTTCGTGGCTTCGAAGTGGCTTACTCTTTGTTGTGGTTGGTGGAAATTACGTTTGTTTGGGAAAAAACAATATAAACAGGTAAAAAGATGGCGCGCTTTTGTTTGGCGTGGAATTATGAAGCTAACCCTCGCCAAACCAATATATTTAGGTGCGTGAACATCATCTTGAAAAGTGGATTTGTCCTTCCGTTAGTTCATTCGCTGTTTTTTGTTCGTTGTTCGTTTGTTATGACACAGAATGTAAAGTGGCAGCTATCATTGTCAAGTTTCAAATCGAGTATAAATTTCAACAACTAACGCAATATCATTTGACATAGAATTTACCGTTGTGTAAATATCTATTATTACACCGCACTATCTTCATGACATAATCTGCGATTTCATTGGCTGATTCCTATTACGCCTAGGAAAATAGATTGAACTGTTTCCCACAACCTCTTCCCCAGAGTCACAGTGAGGTGTAATAAAACAAATACTACATGGTTTATATCGGGAAATAGGGCACACTATTTTTCCTTGGTACTGGCTACGGGCCTATCACCCCTCACCCTTCGGGTTCGGGGTGATAGGCCCGTAGCCAGTACCTCGGGAAAATAGTGTGCCCTATTTCCCTCTAACTCAGTAGTATTTCTATACTACCAACTGCCAGCATCATGGAGATGGATTAATAAAAGGCTAGAGGTCGTCCGGCCCCTCTAAGATTCAACGAAGCTCAATTGCTGCCCGTATCCTGGCGGACGCTTAAATGTCACCCGTCTCAAGTCCATCACATGTAAACCTTACAGCATGGAATGTGCACTTTCTCGTTTATTTCCTCCAGGCGACCCTCGGTTGTAAAATTGATCCGTTCATCCAAGAACATTCTTCAGGCATGTGGTTCGTCAAAGATCGGCACGATGTTTTTTTGGCAGATTTGCGTGTGGTATCGTATATTCGTAGTTGCTATGGCGAGTTTGACGGTTTTTTTTTTTACAAGTAGTAGTATGCAGGAGTTTTTTTATCCAATATGGAACTTTGACCTCGTAGGTGTGAAAAACGTCCGCCAACTCGCTCGTTGGTATTATTGGTAAAGTCACGAAAATCATCGGGTTCGAATTAACCCGGTGTCATATACTACCGTGTCCGTGTACTGAGTGTCCTACAGTGCATCTGTCTATTGTGTTCTCATTTGCGTCGGTATGCATTAATTTTTTCAGCACTGTACCCAAATGGCCTCGTCTACAAGGTGGGCACGGTTTTCCGTACATGTTGCTATGGTAGCTAGGACACTCTCTCATGGGGGACCTCAGTGTTCTTCTTTACACCGAACAGTCCAGAGGCCTTGGTCAGCATGCACTAAATTAAAAAAATAAGATTGGTATCCCGCTACCTGTGACGAATCAATTAAGCTGATTTGCGGGAGAATCACCTATTTGAGGGCCTAGACTGAAAATTGGGCGATTAAGGAAGGGGAATGTGATAATTCCAAGGGTGTGACGCCCATTCCAAACCCGTCGTCCGTGCTGGTCGCTGACATTTTGAATATTGCACGGAATAATTATTAGTTTTGGGTGCTTGTATACACACATAATGTCAATTCGATATCAACAATCCGCCAAAATATCAGTTGTTGGATGTTAGGGTGCTATTGGGTGGTTAAATTTTGGTCATACCATGGCCACACAACGAATGAATGAACACGTCAGTCGTCTGAGTGTAAATAAACACCCTCAATGAATACATCTTTTCACCTAAGCGGCGCATGTAATATTATGGGAAAAAAGAGTACCTGAGCACAATGATCCAGGTGCACTATTATTCAAAACCTGGCACCTCTAACACATACATCCATTTGTATCACTACCGTTAGTTTATATGCAAAGCGGCACCCACAGTATTTGGAAGAAGCGGATGCAGCCATTGCTTTCTATTTTTGGTCTCTATGTTTCTTTGTGGTCGGCAAAACATGCGAGACGCTGAATATCTAAAGATTACGTAACGTTTTGCCCTCTATCTAGCTATTATAACCTCTTTGGGATCATTCAAAAAATGAAACCGGTGTCATATAAGACAGTGTCCTTGTGACGAGTGCCTACCACCCATCTGTCTATTGTGTTTCCATTGATTGCTGAGCTTCATTTTTCACCACTTTACCCAAACAGCGTCGTCTACAAGGTCGGGTTTTATTCCGTACATGTTGCTATGGTAGCTAGGACATTCTCTCATGGGAGACGACTCAGTTTTTCTTACACCGGTAACGACACTTCCCACCCCAACTATTCGTTGGAATAGCTGATTTCCTGTTTTAAAAGCCAACAATGGTAAAAACTAGGTATTTTTGAATGACGTTACATTATAATTGTCTTGCTTATAACACCAAGATTTGTGGCCCAGGAACAAAAAAAAATCATCGTTGGAACTTTGGGGTAAGGGGTACTGTTTGTTCTGTTAAAAATCTTAATGAAAAGTATATGAGTCAGAATAGCCTTTTCTTTTCATATAGGCCTAAAGGCAAAATACAAATATGTTTTTAAAGAGTAACATTAAAAAAACATGAAATATGAACTTTTTTGAGATTATGGACGTTTTATTGTGACATTACAAAAAATGGTAGTATTTGAAAGCAATGCATTAATACCAATTCCAACGACAAATGCGTGGTCGGTAGCAAAATTTATATGTGATGCGAAGACGAGGTTTGAATTCACGTGTATTTAAGTCCCAGAGACGAGGGACCAGGAAAGCATTCAATATTTGGTTGGTGATGACATCATTGTGGTTTGGTTTAGCATTGATTTTCAGGAAAGTAATAGAAAATTCCAGGTGATGTGTGAATGCATTCATGACACGACTGAAAATAGTTTCACTAATAATGTCACTGGTTAGTGTATTCGAACAAACCAAAAATTCCTTGACTGTGTACAAGTGTAATTTAGCTCAGGTGGACCCCCCCTGCCGACATCCGAATTAATTTGTTGGTGGAATGCTTATTTTGACGAAGTGGAACACTTTAAGACAAGGGACAAATGATTGACATGAGGGGGAATTTGATGCACAATGTGCACATGACAGTGCTGCTAATAGAGGGCCACTGCAGTCTCAAAAATGGACCAAAATGCGACATCCGACAGGTTTTCTTACATCACATCACATATTGGGATGAATAGTTCGGAAAGATTAGATTACCCTGGAGCTCAAGGCATATTTAATAATTTTAGTATTGAATTCGTTTGTGTGAAATTTTCCCCACGACCTCGCATGTCCGTCGTAGGTGTACAAAACACAGTGTGTGTGTTTGCAATTATACATGACTGGTCACTGGTGCTTCCAAGCATAGCATTTGTTAGGAAATTCATTTTTGAAATTTTAAAAAATCAAAATTACAGAAAATTGTTGTCGGTTGTTATTACCAGTAATATCATCTTCAGGTTGTGTGACAATTTGAGTTACACGTAGATATAGATCACTGTTTACAAAGAGGAATAGTCATTAATGAACGGCTCTTTTAGAGTTGACCTTTACTCTATTTAAGCAGATAGGCGAGATCTGCTTGTTCTCTGTACTTTAATGAACGGCTCTTTCCAGAGTCACCTTCTGACTCTATTAAGCAGATAGGCCAGATTGCTTGTTCTCTGTGGACAAGGGTAATGTCTGTAATGAACGGTTGCTTCTTTTCAGAGTACCTTTACTCTATTGAAGCAGATAGGCGAGATCTGCTTGTTCTCTGTGGGGACAAGGGGATGTCTTTAATGAACGGCTCTTTCCAGAGTCACCTTTACTCTATTTAAGCAGGGTTAGGGAGATCTGTTGTTCTCTGTGGACAACCCCGGGCCGATGTCTTTAATGAACGGCTCTTTCAAGACAATGTTACTCTATTTAAGCGATAGGCGAGATCTGCCTTGTTCTCGTCTTTAAGAACGGCTATTCCAGAGTCACCTTACTCCTATTGTGAAGCAGATAGCGGAGATGCTTGTTCTCTTGTGGACAAGGGATGCTTTAATGAACGGCTCTTCCGCGTACCTACTCTATTGAAGCAGATAGGCGAGATCTGCTTGTTCTCTGTGGACAAGGGAGTCTTTAATGAAACGGCGGGCTCTTTCCAGAGTAACCTTTACTCTATTTAAGGCAGGTACGGCGAGATCTGCGTTCTCGGGGGACAAGG
Source organism: Ophioderma brevispina (assembly GCA_023653785.1). Classification (NCBI taxonomy): domain Eukaryota; kingdom Metazoa; phylum Echinodermata; class Ophiuroidea; order Amphilepidida; family Ophiodermatidae; genus Ophioderma; species Ophioderma brevispina. The sequence continues at coordinate 78,767 of JAMKCH010036330.1, forward strand.
GATGTCTTTAATGAACGGCTCTTTTCAAAGGCATCTTTACTCTATTTAAGCGATAGGCGAGATCTGGCTTGTTTCTGTCTTTAATGAACGGGCTCTTTCAGAGTCACCTTTACTCTATTTAAGCAGATAGGCGAGATCTGCTTGTTCTGTGGGACAAGGGGATGTCTTACATGAACGACTCTTTCAGAGTCCACATTACTCTATTAAGCAGATAGGCGAGCGAGATCTGTGGTTCTCTTGGGACCAAGGGCGTGATTTAATGAACGACTCGTTCCAGAGCCACCTTTTCGTATTTAGAAGAAGGCGAGATCTCGATTGTTCCTGTGGACAAGGGGATGTCTTAATCGAAACGGCTCTTTTCAGAGTCACTTTAACTCTATTTAAGCAGATAGGCGAGATCTGCTTGTTCTGTGGGACACAGGGATGTTTTAATGAACGACTCTTCCAGATCACCTATACTCTATTTAAGCAGATAGGCGAGATCTGCTTGTTCTCTGTGGACAAGGGGGAAGGTCTAATGAAAACGGTCTTTCCAGAGTCACCTTTACTCTATTTAAGCAGATAGGCGAGATCTGCTTGTTCTCTGTGGACAAGGGGATTATTTAGTGAACGATCTTTTCAGCAGCCAACCAAGCAGGGATCGTTAGATTAAGAGCATTTGGGGTGGCCGATATTTTCGTTTATATTCTTTGTTAACGAAAACTTTTACACTATAGGATGCCATCCGGTTCATTACCTCTTGCTTTATCCAGGAAAATCATATACTTATACCCAGCGTGGTTTAAGGCCAAACGCTTTTTTTTTTTGGGCACATGCTTAAGTATAGTGAGTTCGACGATTGAGATTGACTGAGTGTTTTTGCATTGTTGCATTGGCTGGGCTAGTAAAATATACCTGCTAAATGTAAGCTCGAACTTCTCTATGTGTCAAATAAGAAGGAATTTTACCAATTAGAATAATTACTATCGGATTCCGATAAAATCCACTTCCAAATATCGAAATCAGCTGGGAAAATAGCGCCAATAGCTTTATTTCTCAAAGCTAACCATTAGATATCCATTAGCTAATTCATTGGTTTACGCAAGTCAACTTAGCATCATTTTCGTGAAATTGCCATTTATAATGGATAAAACGAAATTTAAAATTTTCAGCTGTGCCATTGAATTTGAATTAGGATCGGGGATTCGGAATCTAAGTACAAAAGCTCTTCTTTCATGACGCATACAAACCTTTGAGCATTAGTATAGTTTGCAGACAATTACCAAAACAATGATGATAAATCCACCAAAATGGTCATATATGTGAAATCCACACTTACTAAACAATGGGGTTTCACTCCCTGTTAGTGCCAGGGGGGGGGGGTCCAGAGGACCCCACATAAGGAAACCACTTTCCCGACAGGAATTTGTGCATGAAATTTATGCCACAAGTAAAAAGGTTCATAAGACAACACTCAATCACCAATCAATTGAAACATTTATTATTGGGCTAGCAAAATTAGGGGCCAGAAGCAGCCTAATATTGGGCAAAAAGACGGACATCCAATAAGCCTCGCCACTTGCATCCAATTTTTGAAAAACTTGTTAATGTTATATATACTCTAGAAGAACCAAAATTACACACAAAACTGCAGGTTAGGCAATCTTGTATTTTTTCGGGTGTTACAAAATACACGTCATTTCACAAAGAGTTTGTTGTACAGTTAAACGGTTAGGAACGTTCCACAATAAATTCATTTGTTTTCAGCACATAAAGGGTTAATTTATTGTTAGTAATATGTTTTTTTTTTTTTTTTTTTTTTTTTTTTTTTTAAAAAAAAAAAAAAATGGGCTACTGGTTCTTCGATTTTTTTTTTTTAAAAGATTCCAGATGACTTCTTTAGTGCCCAAGGGGGGGGGTCAATGGGACCCCCACAAATAAACTCATTAAAAAAATTAAAAATATTTTTAATTTTTTTGGGGTATGAAAGAAGCGTATTTAAAAGTCAGACATTACAAGAAAATTCGGCGAAAAAAATACCAAGCGTTTACAAGCGACCAGACGAAAACAAATGTTTTGGGGTCCATAGGACCCACCCCCGCGTTCACTAGTGTTCACACTGTTGTACATACTACGTTTTTAGTTATTTTTATAATAATATAAACATGAAAAATGGTGATTCTGAAAAAAAGATGAAAACTGCTGTATTTAAAAAAAATAAGTGGCTATAAGAAATCAACCGTTAACCATATGGTGAGACTTGCACAGTAGGCTTAGTAGAGGTAAAAAACATGGCTCTAAAACAGTGCTTTTATGATCGGCAATTTCAAAAATAGCAAGTCACTGGCAGAAGTGTACGGCTGAGGGTGTCGAAGACGACGGGGTTGGTGCCCTCCAAGAAGGTACAAGTGTCGGCGACAGAAGGTGGGCCATGGAGAGATGTTTCCCCCATACTGAGAATTTGCAGAAACAAATCCCGACCGACCCGAAAAAAAAAAGGGCATCTATGGACAGCAAACAATGTATTGACCTTATGAAACTGTACATGAATAGATTGTTAAGTGTAACTAAAATAAAAGGTTTTAGAAATTTTGAGGGGAGGAAACACAACTGTTGGTATAAATGAGTGTGCGTATTTTAAGAATGGTAACGCCAACAGAAAACTTCTTGTATTATTCGTCATGAGTCTTCCAAACAGGCCAACGACATTTTGGCGAAATTGAGTTTTTGTAATATGATACTATATCACACAGAATCTTTTCAATATACCAAATATGAGCAAAAATAAAATTCCAATGTTAGATTATAATAGATTTGATTTTCACTTCGGGAAATCATACCCCAAACGCCAAATGAAAGTTCTCCAAAGACATCTGGCTTCGTTGTTGGCTGATTGAAACCACGCACGGGCGGCTATTAAGTGAGCTATCGATCAATTGGATACTGCGATATTCATCTCTTGCTTGATCACACTGGGGGGGGGGGGGGGCTTGGGGTGGCTGGGCTTTTATGAAGGCTGAGTCGAAGTTTATATTAGTACAAGGTGTGTAGCTGTATATGAGACGATTTTGCCACACTCAAAAAAACTTGTAAAAACTGATTCAATCCAAACACTGAAAATATGTAATTGGCGAGTTATTAGAAATTGTGTGAATGTTGTAGAGAATAAAAAGGCAACTACGAACATCCGAATCTTAAATGGGCCTTCCTCCACACTGTAACCAAAATTTACGGTGCATATACTGAAATTCAGTTGATTTTGGTAAAACATATGCATCAAAACTGTAAAATTATAAAGTTGAATTTGAATGGACAATCTCCAAGAGCTGTGGGTTTATGGGATTTTGGTTGGCGAATTGCTCCCAGTAATTTCCTATAAGATTTTACAGTATTTTCTGTACAGTAGTTGCCTGTCAAAACTTATAATTGAGAATCCATAATAGTGTATCAATTTGTATAGATTCAAAGTTTCAAATATGAGCCTCTCTGATAAATTTGGTCGTAATAGGCCTCTCGAAAAATGGACAAAAAAAGTATTTTACTATATTTTGAATTAGGGCGGGTCACTTATTGGCTTTTTCTGTTCTTTTTTTGAACACTGTGACTCCAACGTTATTTCGTAAATACCAGATGCATTTTTTAGTATGGTATAAACAAAAATATACATTTTAGCTGGAATTGTTCTTTTAACCCGACGTAGATTGTAAGATGTCTTGACTGTCTCAGCGACGATCCGGGCGATGTGATCACTGCAAAAGGAGCCTACGTTTATCAGGTTTGAATCGCGCCAGTTGAGTTTTTATTTGTAATTATTATTTTTTATTGTTTTTAGACATATTAGTTAAAGGATCTTTTATTTTGTCTGATGCAACTTAAGTTCATGAGAATATTTCACATACCCTATTTCATTGAGAAGTTGATAACACAAACATACATTTATTAAGTTACGGTAATTGGTTCAAAATAGTAAAATTTACTCAGTTTAACAAAACCTTTTCTGCAATAATTGATTGTTGAGTTAATACAGTAAAAGATTTATTCAAATCAGCTAAGTTGTATTCAAGTTATATCAACAAGAAATTTTTTAACCCCATAAAGACATAACAATCACTAATGTAGTAGCCTATTTCCACAATTTTTTTTTTTATATGATGTCAAAACCTCTAGTGAAACCTTTGAAACGTTTTGGTATGATATTTTGTCCATTTTAAATTTACACTATATTATTTGAAAGGAAAAAATACTATATATACATAATCAATGTTCTTATATAATTCCCCTTTATGGTATCATAGTTCGTCGTTATTAGGTATTTGGGTTCATAGCAGAGGGTCCCAGGTTTTGATTCCTAGTTCATAGTATATAGGCTTACCTTTTAAAGTTACTTACAACATGATTAATTTACAGCAATTAACCCTCTTCTACCCGAGCCATTTTTTAAACCAAAACCCGTCCCTAGGGGTTGGGGTGGTACCACCCCTGTGATTTCCGTTCCTGAACATCCGATCCTGTAAATTTGGTACCAACGGATAGCTTAGCGTTTCTTCTCTTCTTATTTCCATTTGTACCAAAATAAGTACCAAACATCCCATTATGGACACGTCACATGACGTCATATGTTGGAAAAGTGCGAAATTAACTGAATATATAGGGTTGAAATTAATTGTCTCAATTTTAGCGACCCAAACACCTTATATACACTGCTGCTCATTATCTAAAACTAGTCTTTCCCATCATGAAAATGTGATATTCCTAACCCTTTCTTTGGGATCACCTTTCTCTTTCTTATCCCCCGGTGAATGTTTTTTTTGGATAAAAAAAGGAGCGAAATATGTCAATTGCCAATAACATTAACATATCTGGCACTGGCACCAAAAAGGTGCTTTAGCTACCGGGAAACCTGAAGGGGGTCGAGCTAACTTCCCCCCCCCCCCCTTAGGTAGCTAGGTTAAGATCAATAATTCAATGTAAAAACAAAAACATCTAATCTTTTTCCCCCGGTTTTTTTTTTCTCGTTTCTTTCCTATATTTTCCCACATCCTATACGATATTTGAGTTCCAGCAACTAAGTTGATTAATAATTTCACTACTTGATAATTTAATCTGTTTTACTAATAAGCGCATAAAGTAAATGTGTTTTTTGAGTACATGGTAGACAATTATCATTCACATTTTCAGCCATCCCAATTAAAATACATGAATAATGTATTAAAAGATTACTCTTGAATTAGCAATTAAAATTGAATGAAACCCGATTACGCTTATTGAGTAGATACAAGGAAATTATTTCCTTCAATGCCAATAACGACAGATGTTTTACATGATAATTTCATTCGCATTTTCATCATATACCCCTTTGATAACAGAATATGGCAATTTGAATTAAAATCAAACGTCAAAGTCTTGTCGGCAAACTACTGCCATCTTAACCTCAAAATGTTAGTTTTTATTACTATATAAAGTTTTCAATGACTCCAAAGGTGAAACTAGTCGCAAGATCTGTTTTATGACAAAAATTAATACTATCCATGGGAACAACCTCAATTTCATTTCACATTGTTCTGATATCACTCCGAAGTCGTTTATTTTACGAGTTTTAGATACGTCATTTTGACACTAATTTGCTATAATACTCTTCCTATGGTTTTCGTTACTTGCAAATAAGCCTTACATGAATCTTGTTTTCATTTCAGTGACAGTTGGAATACTTGAAAAATTTATATTTCTATAAATGTAAAAGATACCATATGATTAAAGGTTGTTTTGTGTAATTTGTACTGAAAATAAACGTATTCATTAAAACACGTGTTTATGTGTCGAGCATTTAGAATTAAAGTGATTTCGTCCGAACCCGGCCTCGTAAATTTAATTACCAAATATGAATGACTTGATAGTTAAGATAAAGCTTTTCTTTGATAAACTAGCGATATTTGATTCATTTTGTACTCTACAAAAAGGATCAAACCACACACCTTCAAGCAATAAACAGCTAAATCACAACTTCTTCCACTTAACGTTTATGAAAGTTATTATGTCCAATAATTCACAAAACCCAGGGTTTCAAACGCTAGGCATACGCTTTGGATGTCCATAGTGTACTTACACATGTGGGCAACAATTTGGAAATACAGCAAAATACTGTAAATTTGATGTCCAATTTACCAGGCGTATAAAACGACTACAACTGGAGCTTTTATTCGATTTTTTTTTTTTCGAGAATCAACATTTTCGTACATTCAGTATTATAATTTTTCAATTATACGATTAAGTACTAAAGTTTACCAGAAAAAAAGCTATAAATTTTACAAGAAAATTCTGGCAGCAATTCTTCCAACAAAACCCCGTAAAATCCATCTTTTACAGGTTTCCATTCAATTAACTGTATATTTATAGCTTGATGTATTATATTTAACATTGAGTATTGAATATTAGATTAAATCAATTCTAATACAAAATAAAAATTGTAGAACCTCATCATTCCTCTTTTCTATCTTTACTGGCACATTATTTTGCCTGTAAGAGACAGTGTCACCTTAGAAAACCGTACAAAAGCATAGTCATTTCTAGCGCCCTCCGCAGGCAAAAGTATGTTCAACATGTTGAATACCACCGCCTGATGTGATCGATCGACTCTTTTTGAGTACGCCAAACAGCTCAATGTGCATTCGTCTCCTTTGACATAGAAACAGAGGACGTTTTTTAGTTTTTGCAAACAGACCAATCACTTTGTAATTAAATTTGACAAGGAAAACAAAGGATACTTTAATGGAAAGCGTGCTCAAAATGAAGAAAGTTTCAATGTCCACAATGTCCACATAAAATCATTTTCCTAAAGTGTTTCAAATTTTACATATGCAAGTTCATAATTCTCGAAAACTTCAATCGCCGATATCTCGAAATGTGACTTTTTGGTCGATTGGCCTGTTTGGAAGATTCGTGACGATATATATAAGTTGCAAAATGATTCAAATGTTGATTAAAAAGGGCACATTTTAAATTGTCATTATTCAACCAAGTCATAGCATTTACTTAAATTACAATGTTGGAGTCTCTATCATGAAGTTGCTCGGTCATGTAACAGACGGGACTAATATCTCGCGATAAACGGGATCATGAAAATAGAATCGGACGAATGTCTGCATTGTCGAACTATATGTTTAAAGCCACAATCATTTTTTTTTCAAATTCAAAATGTCCATTTTGCCTCTAAATTTCTAGTGTTAGGTCATATCAACACCTTATATTGCTGTTCGTTGTTCAAAACAGACTTAACACCTAAGTGCCTACGGTGTTTTCACTCACGTTGCTTCCTAAGAGGGGGGGGGGGTCCATGGACCTTCCCCCTCCCAAGGAAACCACTTTCCCGAGGGAATTTTCAAATGAAACTTCCTTTGAGGGGTCATAAGACAAGGCCAAAGGTACAGTATAATGAGTACCGGTTTATCGTCTGGAAATAAGGGGCAAATCATTGCTTTCGAAATGCGTCAAAATCGCTCAAAATGTAACAACATGTTTCCACGACCCTGGTTCCACAACATACACTTTGTAAATCATTTTTATGTTTCTGTCTGCTCTAGAAGGACCAATTTACATATATTAAGCACAGACATTACCATTTTGTACATGCTTGTATTTTTCGTGGGGCAGTAACTACGACATGTATTTGCCATAGGATTGTACAGCAATGGCGCGCAGTCGCTCGATAATGAAATTGCTTCTTTTCAGCACAAAAGGGTTAATTAATTTTGTTTCATGCATATGAACATACATAAGAAGAAAAATTTGCTAATTCATATTTTTGAAATCACACTCACGTTGGTGCCTGGGAGTCCTAGGGACCCAAGCTAATTATCTCATTAACGGGAAAGAATTTTTGGTAAATTGTTTTTATGGAAAGAAGTGCAAGTTACACAATTACAAAAAATAGAGTTCGAAAATATTTGTAACGAGTGAGAAATCGCAAAAAAACAAAACAAAGCTTGGGTACCACGGACCTCCCTCCTTAGGCACTTAAGTGTTAAGCATTTTAAAGATGTCTTGAAGATGCCATTTACGACAGTTTCTAGACCTAAAAAAGTCGGATCCCGACTTTTATGACTAAACAAAGCATAAAATCCTTTGACAAATACGGCGTGTTAGATTAAAGAACCCACTCACAGCATGTACAGGGGTCTTTACTACAAAAACTTCCAATACAACAGTGCAAAAAAGGCAATTTGATGAAAAATAGGGGGCGCGATTTGTTCATATTTTGTAGAAATCGCTGATAGTGGGTTTAACTTCAAATGTTATCACGGTTGCTTGTATTATCAACGTGTTGCTAATGAAAGAACCGCGTTGCTTAAGTAATTGCCTGAAAGCAACGCATTGCTTTCAATAGCAGCGCGTTGCTTTCCCCTTTCTGATTAGTTAGCCAAGCAACGCGTTGTTTTCTGAAAGCAACGCATTGCTAAGAAAGCAACGCGTTGTGATGCAATACGTTATGATACTTTTAGCTTGCCATAAACGTACCTCTTATAGTTGCGTAGTAACTGTAACCATGCTGCAGTACCAATCCACTGACGATGACATTGTTGATTACTGGTACCTTGGTAAATTTGACAAAATCATCTTTGCCTCTCACGGTTCCTAGATGAGAAGAAATAAATGCAGCATATTAAAAAAAAAGTACAAATAAAAACACATTACCATGTTGAAGTCTCGATCATAAAGTTTGGTAAAGTGAAAACGTTCACCTAATCATGAAACCGTAAAAACTGTTTTGGGTTTTGGCGAGGGTTACCACATGTAAAAACAATACAAATATGCAAAAACCCCAGTTCTAACCAATATTGAAGGCGGCCTGTATGTAAACTTGACACAGAGGGGTTCGAACTACTGGATCCTCTTTCTAGTAGGGTTATACATCAGAATCCCATTCTAGAAGTTCGGGGAAGAAGGTTTGAATATGTTTTTCTATAGTTTGAAGTGTGCTGAATCAGAATTTCTGGGTCCAACCTTTGGGAAATGTGGGGAACTTTGTAAAATAAGGGGGTAAAATTAGTACAGGGTAAATATGAAATCAAGTGAAATTGTTTCTAAATGTACACAATGTATTTGTCCCATTATAAGGATTAAGAAAAGGTATAGTTTGTCTAGTTCTGACCTTTAGTTAAACAGGTACAGTCCTATTAAGGTTCAAGGTCATCCTGGGGGTAAACGATACCCAGTGCTCCGATTTTGTTGAAAGTGGTGTCAAATTGCTCGTGTTGCCTTATTTTACATTGTTTGGTATTTGATTTCGTTATAAGTGGGAAAATGTAACAAGGGGTCTACATGGTCACCAAAACTTGACCTCAAATTGTATACAGAGCTGTCACCCAAAGAATTGAAATGAATTTTCTGCTTCAGTATGACCAGGGCAATAATTTGACACCGGTTTCAACAAAATCTGAGCATTGGATATTTTTGCACCAGAATGACCTTGAACCTTATCAGGGCTGTAGCGGTGTAACTAAAGGTCGGAACCTATACAAACTATACATTTTTTTAAATCCTTATAATGAGACAAATACATCGGTGTACATTTTAACGCGATTTGACATGATTTCAAATTTATCCCTGTACTAATTTTACACCCTTATTTTACAAATTTCCCAGAGGTTGGACCCAAAAATTCTGATTCAGCACCCTTCAAACTACAAAAAAACATCTTCAAACCTTCTTCCCCAAACTTCTAGAATGGGATTCTGATTTATAACCCTACTATTGTTTGTGGGATTGCTTTCGAGTGAAAAATTATATGATATAAGAAGATATTGACATGTCGCGAAGTTACCTATTGCATTATCCATAATATGATTACCAGAATGAGTAATTCCATACTTGTTCTCTACATCTACAAACGACGTCCAATGGCTGGACTAATTCAGTTGTTGACATTGTATGGCCACAAAAGCATAACGTATTTCGATCAGTATATCAATAGGTGATATTTGTTCACTTTAATTTATTACGGTTCCGATGTAGAAGTTTTTTATAGTCCGCAGGACTCGTAGTCCACCCACAACGGTAAAGAATTCACGCGATTCACCCCCCCCGGTTGACTCTTCACGCAACATTAGTTCACGCTTTAATTGCGTTGGCGTATGGAGCCGGGGAGTATGGCTCCTGGAGAACTACTAGTATATATCGTTCGTGGTCACGACATAGTGTAGAATCTGATTTTTTGGTCAAATTGAGTTAATAGTCGAGTCTGGTGGCATTGTACCTGTGACTCTTTAATTGGACCAAAAATAAAAGTGAAATTACATCTCCTAACCAAAATCAGCCGCAGTCGAATAACAGCTGTATTGTATTAACGGGTGTCACAAAACAAATCGAATACAGTAGTCGCTAGCTTTGATGTCAAATATCTCAAAGAAACAGATAAATTGTGAACGAATACGTATTCGCTGTTTTTTTAGGACAAGATTGCTTACTTCAGTGATCCAATCGATAATGGTATATCAAGATTTAAGGCAATCGATGTAGACCTTTCTATACTTCATGAGGGATTGCTTCATGTATTTCATATTTAATTTTTGTGTTTTAATTATGTGGATTGTACTTATTGAAACCTATGGTCTGTGCGTCGTGAAAAAAATTATCACTGTTGGTAGTATTAACATTTGTTACAACATCACTGGGTTAGCGTCAACGACGATTGGTGGTAGTGGTTCGACTACCTCGACTCTACCCATTATTGAAAGCAAGCATTATGATGGTCAGTTAATGTCCATCTATTCTGCCAATAATGAGCCGCTAATGCATTTTAGCATGAATTTTCATTAATACAGCATACCAAAATAAACCATAAATAGTCATAGGCGTATTAACTTAAAACCTATACAAACAAACAAAATAAACATCATTAATTTAATAGAATAGAAATAAAGGTGTTCATATGGGCTCATAAGTATCTCGGGCGGGAAAAATAAAACATATGGGCGCCATTATTTAGTTTTTCCGAACGCGAGGCCCGGGGGGGGGGTTTCACTTTTGGTTGGGGTAGGGATGTGCGCCGGGTGTTTGGAACGATACCCCGAAAATATACCAAAAATGACAATTTGCTACCCGTCCTTATACCAGCTTTCGTGGAGTCGGTGCGAAGCCCAGAAGCTGAGAGAAAACAAAGGTCTAAAATGTATTTTGAGCCATTCTGCAGCACTATTTTTTCACATTGGGGTTTGAAACATTTTCAAACCTGGCATTGACCATTGGAAAATCACTTGCAAAGAAATGCAACCCTTTCAATTTCAATTTGCAAGAAAGAGGGACCGTTCAATATCCAAAATCGCGAAAATGAAAACCTTGCATGGCCGCACATATCCCCGTACCCCCTTTTCCCCCACTAAGAACCCCCCCCCCAGGGTCGAGGACATTAATTCGCCTATAAAAATGATAACTGCATTAAACTTAGTTATTCGTCATGTGTTTAAATATTTGTGAACTGCTAGGCTCTACAATTATAAGTTGATTAAAACTAGTAATTTTCCGATCTATTGGGGCCAAAACCCGCATGAAAATCCAAAAATCAAAAAACCAAAATTTTTTAGGGAAAATATCATTTTTTCATTTTATACTCTATGTGGTCTGTGCGAAATGACTTATTGCGAACGTGTGAAGTGTGTGGGACGTTCCTGTGACGCCTACAGGTTTATGTTTAAAAGCAGTTAGAAAACGGAGGGACCATGATATAAACGGGTATATCAACAACGCAATCATCATTGCTTTATAATAATGAATTCAGGGTGTTTAACTACCCCACCCCTTAGTAAACCGTGTTACAAAATAGACTTGTAAACATATTGCGAAAGGTTGATTTTAATTTGATGTTAGCTTGGATATTCTGCCAAACGTAAATAATTACAATATTACACATCATTTAAAAAAAAACTGCCTTCAGGAACAAATTGATATTTTCTTTGGGAAGGTGTTTATAAGCGTTAGCGCCCTCTAAATTGTTTAGATTATGTTACGATTTATGGTATATTACCCATTTAATTGGTTAATCGTTTCAAGTTTGGTATATATTTTAAGCCTATATACCCTACTTTGAAAGAAGCGAACATATATGAAAGCGAAATTTAAGCAAAAACGAGACAATAGACCACTTTTATCCCCAAAATCTCTTTGAGTTATGACAAAAGTTCCGTTACAGTTTTACAATATTTTCTGAGTTCAATGTGTGAATAGTTCTAGCCCATATTTATTGTGTGTTTTAACTGATAATATTTATTATTTTTATATAACATCACACAAGGTTATGTTCCATCTAACGTATTTACTCTTGGTAATTTATGGTTTTTTTCTGCAAAAATGAGTAAACATCTGGGTTGTGATCTTGTGATTTTGTTGGTCATCGTGGTCAATCTGTCGCGAAATTTTAGACAAGCAATTACGATAATGCAACAGTGAATGTTTCCCCTTAAACCGCTTATGAAGTCGTTTGTATACAAATTTGGACATGGTTTGTAACATAAACACAATGCAATAGACAACGCCATCGTCGTCGTCTTCATCGTCATTAGATATCGTAACGCCGTCGTCGTCGTCTCATCGTCTCATAAATCATCAATACATCAATCATCATCATCGATCAGTAGCATCATTGTCGTCGTCAAGATCGATGTTTCCTTATTTCAAGTATTGCAACCATAATCACCGCCATCGTTATTATTATTCATCGGGCATCCTCGGCATTCATCATTTTAAAATAGTAAAAAAACCGTAGCTATAGTAATCTCACCATACCAACATAGAAATCAACGGGCTTCATGCAGTCGAATAAGTATTCGACTCCGTTAGAGCACAGCGAATCAAACATTAAGGGGTTGACAAACAATAGAAGCACATTCAGTGGCCATTTGAATAAGAAAACCGTTGTTTATCTTTGTATTTTAATACTGTCGTCAGAGTAACCATTCATGTCTTAACATACACGCCACTAAAATAGCCAATTTCCTTTTATTTCATTTCCTTACACGCATTCAATACGTAATTCCACTTTTCAGAACTAGCATTTTAATGCTGATCGACCCTATGCAGAACCCACCGATATCTTTACACCGGTTTACCAACGATATCCTACAGCATTTGTACACACGCTGTCCATTGTAATTAACATCAGAAAAAAAATAAATCAAATTCTCGTAAGGGGCTGCCCACCCCCTCCCCCGCCCCTTGTTAAATCGTGTTACAAAAAATGCTTGTAAGACAGGGTTTTAATCTAATCACTTATACCAATATCTTAAAGCAATATAAGTACCAGGCGTGGCGGCCAAGCCTAATTCATTGTAGCAATTCACCCAAAATGTCAAGAAATAAATCGAAAAGAATACGGAGTGCAACCACAAACCAATTTGGTGCTTTGATTTGGGGTCCGTGTCATGGGTTTTTCCCATGACCTACATACGAACCTCGTCCTCGTTCGTTATTAAATGCAAACAAATTCAGAAAATACCCTCCCAGTGGAGTTGATTCTTCAACTCCACGGTTTTGGAATAAGAAAATATTCCTTGACAACAATAAAAAATTCAGATTTTTTCGTAAAGATTTCGTTTTACGTTGGTTAAACCAATGGCGACGTCTAAATTGGGATTTCTTGGCCGCCCTCCCCTGATTAGTACATTTTTTGGAAGAGCGCCCTCAATTTTTAAAATGATGTTGAGATTTACACGGTTGCATTTTAAACGGGATAGTAAAACCTTATTGGGGCGCTCTTCAAAAATGTGCGTTTATTGCTTTAAAGGTCCCTAGGAAATGAGAAGATAAACCTACTTCAAAATCTCTAGTAGGACATTACAATTACATAAATCAGGCTAGAAAAAAGAACCACTACCAGTGATATCATTTGTGAATGGTCCATGAATAGATTCACACTAGTCAACCTGGATTTTCTATTACTCGTCTGATATACAATGGTACCTCAAACAAATGATATCATCACCACCCCAATATTGAATGCTTCTGATCCCTCCTTGTAGACTTGAACAAACCACATCAATTCTATTTGCATTTTCTGGGACCTTTAAAAGGGATTACAATCTAAGTTTTTTTAGCATTAGTAATTGAGTAGAAGGGATCTTTTCATTTCCAAAACAAATAAAACATGTTTCTCTTGATGTTAGAATTTAAGCGGATTATATAGTGTCTCACAAAATTGTTGTATTGTTGTAAGTTTTAAAAAAAGCAAACAAAACTGTCAGCCGATATGATATTCAGTCATTTGAATAAGCAATAGAGCCACTTCTGTGCCATACTCGTTTCTACAATTAAATTTCCCGCGTAAAATCAAAAGAGACCTTCAATGTGTTGCTGTCTGACACTTAAAACGCGGGATTCAAAATGTGATTGGAAAGATTTAACTTTAATACTTCTAATTTCACTGGCATTGTTAACATCTTTCTCCTATCTGAATAACGCACACCTATGACGTCACGACATTATTTTGTTGCTCCATTATTTTACAGGAATGTAGAGTTAGAACAATAACACTCCCATTCGTAAATGTACGAGTGGAGACTTTTATGCAAGTCTCCATTCGTACTTTTACGAAGGAAGTGTTTTGTTCGAACAATACATCTGTAATTCAAAATCAGGAGTGCTTGAGAATATACAAAAATTATTACGAAAATAATTATAATATGTTGACTTAAAACACTATTAATTACACTCAAACAGAAAATCACATTATAGGCCTATATACATAAAAGGGCGTGTGCCATTGCAGTAGAAATGACGTTTGGGTGTGGAGGATGGGATATTTTTTCTTTTATTGTTTTGTTTGTGTTTATTTTAGATTTACTCTGGCTTTTTATTTGTCTAGTTATTTGTTGTCGTTGTCGTTTTGTTCTTTAACCTCGCGTATGCATCGTATTAAAATTGTTCATTTCATTTTGCGTATTGATATTTGTGGTAAATACGGAATGTCTAATATCGGTATTTTATTCATTATACATTTTTGTTATCTTTTTTAGTTGTTTTTTTTGTAAATAGGCCTAAGGACTGCTTTACCACCTACTCACGTTTGAAGTTTGATCTTAAACATATTCCTTAACGTTGTAAACTTTTTCGTACATCTTGACGGCCCCTTTTACTTGTAAGAGTAAAACGATTTTAACAATCACTATGTGGATGCATCCTTCACTAAATTATTCACAAGTGTCTACCAACCCAGTCTTGTGGCTCAGTTGGTTAGAGCGCCGTCACTATAAATACGTAGGTCGCCGGTCGAATCCGTCCAATGCATATGGTTTTTTTTTCAACACGTGTGTGCGCTGGCATCTCCAGGAAAATATTAATAAATACCCATCCTTGTCTACCTGGATACTATGTAGTTAAAACTAAAACTTCAAACAAATATAAATTGTATATGTAATATACCGTCCGGATGCTATTCCGCTAGGAAAGCGATTGACCCCTTTCGCAACCTAATACCTACATATGATATCTATCGCTCTCTACCAACCCATTCTTTGTGGCTCAGTTGGTTAGAGCGCCGTCACTATAAATACGGAGGTCACCCGTTCGAATCCGGCCAAGTGCGTATGGGTTTTTTTTTCAACACTTGTGTGCCTTGGCCATCGCCAAGGGAAAATTAATAAATCCCATCCTTGTCTAACCTGGATAACTATTAGTGAAACTTCAATAGGCTTAGCTGTAGCAACAATCCAATTCCGTCATAGTTGGGCACACCAAAACATTATGTTGTACAGTCGTCTTTTCGCATTAAAACCCCAGAACTTATATTCCAAATTTTGACGTATATATTCCTGATGCTCAATGTTTTAGCTTTCAAAGACGGTATGTCTCGGTTGTCGTATCCTGTGTTTTACGGTTAGTTCATGTGTTAGCTTGCAAAGAAATACCCAGTAGTGGTCCACGAAGCATTATAATTAGATTTTCAGAGGCTCTTTTACCACCACTGCAATGACTGTGAACACAGAAAATATACACTGGGTAGGAACTATTGGTCCTCGTATTTGGGTCATGCAAATTTCAAGGACATATAATGACACTTTCAAAAACCATGGCGACCAATTACATCACCAGGATTCTATACAGTTTTTAACACATATTAGGTGTTAATGGCGTTGTATATAGCTTTGTATTTTAAAGCATTGATTCTGTCGCTGGAATAAATAAGGTCTGTCCAAAAAGCTAAGGGTGCTCAAAACAATGGGTGACGTCCTAGGTTGCGTTAATACCGATAAAGAAGATAATAGCCTTCGTTTTTCACGCATTCGGGCAAAACAAATAAGGCTTCGGCTTCGCCCGCTGTATTTTATTTTGCACGAATGTAGTAAAATCGGCTATTATCTTTATCGTAAATGGTCGTTACTTGCATTGATGCTAATCTGTGAAGCAGTTACTTTTATTTGAATACCATGTGTCCAAAAAAAAAAGCACACTTGGTGGCAGGCGCCCTAAGTTGAACAAAAAGCAACCGTGACTACTTATTGTTTGCGTAAGGTAAGATCGGGACTGTAGCTATATCCCTGAAAAGTTCATAAAGATAGAGTTAATATTTTTAGATATGTACCAGAAATCAAGTAAATTGCAGGACCATTTCACCCCAAATAGGCGATATTAACTACATATACGGCACTGTACGTTTGCGAGCCCCAGAAACCACCAATATGAATCTGTAAGTTAACAACCCGTTCACCCTTTTAAAAGACAGTTGCGTGCAAAAATATCACCTAGGAAGTTTCCTATGGTTAACATTGATCAAAAAAAAACATTTACATTTTAACACACTTTAAAAAGATCAAATTAGGAATGTATGATCCACAAACTTTGGTTATGTCCAAATAAGCTGATACGACTGCATGTGATTAGAGTAATCAGTCATATCATTTTGTGACGGCACACAAAGGGTTATCTTAACCCAAAATTTAATGACCGAATGAATAAAAACTGATATTGTTATTGAGTTTTGTGTTTTTGAAAACATAGGATGTCTTTCATAAATGTTGAGAATGTAACATTTATTTTCAGTCAGTAACAAGCAAGTTGCAGCCCAACGCATTATTGTGGAATTTGTCTATGACTTAGTCATTAGTTTATATGGCCTTTGAAAAAATATTTTATCACCAATGAATTAATGTTTTATTATTATCAGTTAAATAATAATGTAATGCAGTCATTTGACCCAGTTAAAGTTGTTTTGCAAGAAATTTGGCAAGTAAATGTTGATCGCAATCAATTAGTGGTATGCCCATTCTGTCTTCAGTGCCAGTCTTGTGGTTACCCAGCTCCTCATTTTGTAATAAATGGGGTCTGCAGGTTACTTGATGTTTGGGGTCATCTCTTAATCAATATTGACTCCTATCGTTATGAATTTTAATGGAATATAGCTAACAGTCCAATCTTCCTTACAACAAAGAATAAGTAGTCACGTGCATTTGTTCAAACGTTAATATGGCGCCTGCCACCAAGTGTTGACGGTTTTTTTTTGCGGACACAACGGTCTAATCACAGCAGTTGTAGATAATACAGTCGATTGTCGATTTGTTAAATGGTGCAAAGTGACAGTATAAAACAGTATCAAAAACACTATCACGGACAAGTATAAAAAACAGGATCAAACAGTATATTCTGTTTCTTTGAATACCTGATATCCATTGCCCGTTCCGTATTGCCCTATCCACACATTTCCTGGTAGAGGTGGAGTCGTGTCTACCACTATACCATCAGAGCATTCACTTATTTCTTCAAGCGCCTCGGGCTCCTTCCACTTTTCATGTTCGCGTGTTGTCTCATTAGCATGAATGCAAATTCGATATAATTGTCCATGCGACAACCCTAGATTATCGACATTAATATATTGGTTATTCGTATACCCACAAGCAACTTTTCCTTCATGGTCACAAGGATATTTCAATCCCATATCCAAGTTACCGAAGGCACCAGTATCGGCAATAATTGCCCACTCGTACAACTCATATTGCAGCGTTGGCCACACAGCAGAGAGCCTAGTTGAACTCGACGTGTAGTCTTCGTCGTTCGATGTTACTCTTCCTGAAAAAAAAATTGCTACATTATCAATGCACAAAAAAGGACATCCTACTTTGAAAGACATTGCACTCTTGTCTCTTGATGTTCTTCTCTCGCCTTTTTCTCTTTTCCCAACTCTAATTCTTCTACACTTTCTCCTTATATGCGACTGAATCTTCACGTATTTCTACAAATGTTGTATTTTACATAATCACGCATTTCTTCTAATTTCTACTACAACACCACATCTAACATTTATACTTAGTATTAGCTAACATTTGAATTTGGATCAGCTAGTAACTAAAATTTGAATTTTGATCAACTTGCACATGTTAACTCTCGTCTACCGGGGCTTGTCACCCTCCATCCTATTTTTTCTCTACTAAAACCGCTTTTCCGGTGCTAAATGATTTTATGTAATTGTCAAAAACACGCACCGGGATATGGGCGCACAACACAAACGTGGAGCGATTTAGGTGGGTAGTTCCGGTAAAAACATAGGATCGACTGTAAGCAAATTGGTGCGGCATGGTACGAAGATATCGTTGATATTCATTTTCATATTAACATTTAAAAATGTTAATATGAAAATGAATATTGTAGACAACGATCAATACTTGGAATATCGGGAAATAAAGAAGTTTGAATCTGCCAAGAAATAGGCCTTCGGAAGTACCCCGTGCTCGGATGCCGCAATCAGTTTTACGCGTCGTTCACGTGCCCGTATCTCAAAATCTATCCTGCATCGGTAGCAAATGACCAAGATTTTTACAAAATTCCGTCTTTTTTTTCAAAACATAAGTCATTTTAACGTGTTTTCAATGTGGGGTTATTTGGTGGTGTGCGACCATATAGGAAAAGTACAAGATGACCCCATAGTGATGGATAGGTGGTGGCAATTACGCCTACGACGCAGAAATATCATAGACACTAGACTTTGTTACAACAGATAGCTACGCTCCTCTTCTTTCCATTGTTACCAAAATGAGTATGAAAAAACTCCAAGCTATCCTGTGCTACCAAATTTATAGTAATCGGATGTTCAATAAGGAAAATCGAAGGCGATGGTAACTACTCCAGGGTGTGTTGTTACAAAAATGGCTTAGGTAGACGAGAGATAAAGATAGTAAATACTGTGCTTGAAGTAGAAATGCTAACCTGCAGAATCCATAACTTTTCTTGGAATACGCTCTGTAGGATCATCGCAGTTAAATATCTGTGTTTTTGCAATGTTGGTAAGATCAGCTTTGTCATGACCACGGACCGAAATATAGAGGCATTCTGACTGAGGGTAGCTCTTGCTATACGATGCAGTAAAGGTAATCTGGTCAAAACGAAAATAGAGTAGGTATTTAGTAAATATATTCACCAAAATAGATATAAAATAATCTGAAAACTATAATCAAAAACAAAAAAAATCTTTTAGTTTTGATAGGAATTTATGTAGGAATGTAGAAAAATGTATTAATGATAGTAATAACATCAAAATAAATAACTACGGATATTAATAAATAACAATCCGACAACACGCTACCTGGTCATCTTCAATTGTAATATCTCCTGCGTCTATTTTCTTCCAACCATAAATACCACCATCTGATCCAGCTTCATCCATTACCAGCCATTCATAGAAGTTCATGAGATCTTCGGAAGTCAGTGACCTGTCTTCTACGTACTCATGTACAAATGGCTGAAAAGCCAATTGAACATCAGTCTGATCTGCGTTCTTCCCAATACTTTTAACAGAAATCGAACCCGTCATCGGAGGCTGTGACAGAACAACGAACCCATTGGTATTGATAGGTTGAAAACAAACTTCTTCAAAGCAAAATTTTAATGTTGATCGATATCGATGCCCTGCTTGAAGGGAAATATCTGCTTCGGTGTGTGCTGTTACAAGTTGCAGATTTCTCTCCAAGAGGATTTCCCATTCAGACTCGCCTTGTTCTGAAACAAAGGAAAACAACTCATCAAAGGGAAGTTGGGCAGTACTGAAACAAAAATGAGTATTGGCATTAACACTAAATGTGGGTAACCCGATCAAGGTCCGATTTTTCATATGATTTTTTTGGTGTTTCCATAAGGTGACACCCTTTTCTGACATACTTTTCTGACACAGTATGAATTCGGAAACCTTAACTGAATAAACCACATAAACCGTGTGGTTTATTCCTTTAAGGTCCGATCTGGTCACCCACCTTTAAATCTATATGGGGTTTGTACTCCCGCTAATGCATAAGGGGGCTCATATGCCTATGCTTAATAAACTTACTCCCCAAAAAATTTCAGATGACATCTATCGCATGGTTGAAGGCTTCAAAGACACCAACATTAAAGAAATAAAAACTGAAAAACTTTATTCAGTAAGAAAACTAGTGGTAAAAATTGATTTTAATGACGCGACAAAATGGACAAAAAACACTTATTCGTTTCCGCATTTTCTACTACGTTGATTTACACAAACTTGGCGCTGATTGTTTTTTTTTTTCCTTTTTTTTTTTTGGTTATCATGAACTATATTACTCATATTTAGCACAAATATCTCAGACCATTTTATAATTTTTAGGGTTACTTATTTGTTAACGCATGTAATTTATCATAGTTTTCAACAGTGAAGCGCTATGTGGCTAATATAGAATACAGGCTGTCCCAAAAAAGTTTGACCCCATCAATTGCCCATTTAAAAATATTTAAAAATATATTAAAAATACAAAATCACAAGATTTTACTTTCTCCTACGGAGGGTGATTATTGGCATGTTGTCTTTACTCCATGCTAGTTTGGTAATGTCTGATTGTTTTGTTAAGGATATTGCTTTTATGACAATCACTGAAAATGGGCTTAGAGTACACAACGGAACAAAATAGGCCCTGATCATAGTGTATAAGTGAGTGGTGTGTAACCTAAAGAATTTTTAGCAATTTGTTTTCAGTTTTGCAGTAAAAAAAATTTCATCCACTAGTGGGATTTTTTGGAGGAGCAATCTGTACTATGGCACCAATAGCCTACTCCACGTTTCAAATTGTTTTAGGTTTTATTACTTTGTTTATGGAACTAGGTATATGCATTGTGAAAATAATAATAATAATATCATTTTGCCAAATGACCCAGGAAGAGAGTGGTATTTCTGGTTTTAATCAATATCTCCTATATGTACAAATTAAATCTAGGAGCAATGAGTACCAAGAATACATCCAGAAAATCCCAGTAACTCGATTATTTTTTTTAATTTAGTTTTTGTAATGGGCACTCACGCTAGTGGAAAAGGGAGGGGCAAATAGAGAATCGTGCTAATTAATACAAAAACGACGTGATAATTTGTTTTCATTTTTTATTATTTATTTATTTACTCATTGTGTTAATGCAAGCACAACTAGAGCCAGAAATATATTGCAGCGTTAAAATATGCGGGTCAAAAAATGACCTATAAGAGCCCCCACTCTCATTCATGCGGTTACTCACCGTTATGAGATTCTTCTTCAAATTGCCACATTACATGCGTTACGAGTGTCGACAGGGCCTCTGGTATTGTCCAGTGAGCTTGTGCGGAAGACGATGAAAGTTGATAATCCAGGTCTTCCATACATTCAGGTGTAGAGGGTTCAATCTGGTGTGTCAGATTGTCTGTTGGAACTATTAAAGAGAGAAATGGTAGAAGGTAGCGATAACGCTGAAACGGATTCATTAAAAAGTGCAATACAAAACTGTGGTGTTCACCTACCTGGTTCTAAGTCTTCGCAACCATTTCCGTCATAAGCAAGAGCACCTGATGGATTGCTTCCATCTTGCAAAATGATTATACCGTCAGAAGACACTTCTACTGAACCAACGTCGCTTGTTGCACGGATGGTGATGAAATATTTCTATAAACATTAACGCAAGGTTATGGTTTAATCAAAGGTAAACAAAACCCCTGCTGTAATTGAATACAACGCAGCAGATACGTCTTTTTTGCAATCACATTTTGAAATTGTAGTTCCAACAAAAGCCATGTTTACACTTAATTAGCTTAATTACTCAACTACGACTTTCATATTCCCTAAACCAAAAACAAAACAAAAAAATAACATTCAAATCTCACCCAACAAGTAGATAAACGTAGAGCGCTGACTGTGGCAGAGTTATTGCCAGCTTGTTTACAAACAAGACCTACACCTCAATGCTTTGAAAATTGAAGCAAATAGAAAACACCAGCCAAAACGCGGGCCTTATTTGTAGGAAAATGTAACTAGTTTTTTACCGGAATCCGTGAGTCCATAGCCATTTTTTGAACACCAAATCAGAGAAACACTTTCCAAAAGAATTTGCTGAATTTTGTGATTTTTTTATTGTGTTTTGGTTTGCGGTCAATATTTAAGTTATAAGAAGCAACAATGTCTGACACATGCTAAAGCTTGCAGAATTTGTTTACTTTATCGTAAAAGCTCGCCAATTAATACGTGGACTGCCAGTTTTTCGTGTTGCTTGACCTTAGGACCGTGGATTTCAGTTCCGATTTCAAGTAAGTGTTTTTAACAAACGGCAAACGGAATTCAAGTGATGGCGATATCCAATGAATCTGGCAGGCGACAGCGTAGGGCCATCGATCGAAAATTTCCTTCCACCCTTGCCGGCAATTTTTACATACCAGCCCCGGGATAAAACCAACATCGGTTATTTTTGTTCCGTGGATATTCCTCTACCTTTCTTGAAGGTCAGTTTCATATGGACAATGCCAGTCACCTCACTGATATCCAGTTGTGACCAACGTTGGTGTCATATAATCCGTGCCGTGTGACTGAGTGGCGTACCACCCATCTGTCTTTCTCAGTGAGTGCTGGATGCATCATTTGGGTTTCAAGCACTGTACCCAAATGGTCTCGTATACAAGGTCACGGTTTATTCCGTACATGTTGCTATGGTCACTATGAACTCTCATCAATGGGGGACATCCAAGTGGAGGGCGGCCAAGAAATCCCAATTTCAGACGTCCGCCATTGGTTTAACACGTAAAAGCGATAATCTGACTAAAAATTCTTATGAATTTTTTATATGTTTTGTCAAGGAATATTTTCTAATTCCAAAACCGTTGGAGTTGAGAATCAACTCCACTGGAAGTTATTTTCTGATTTTTTTGATTAATAACGAACGATGACAGTCGTATGTAGGTCATTGGGAACACCCACGACCGACCCCCATCAATGCACCCAATTGGTTTGTGGTTTGCACTCCGCTTTGCTGTAATTTCTTTTGACATTATTTGGTGAATTGCTATATATGAGGCTTGGCCGGCCACCACCGCCTGGGGGGACACTCAGTTTTCTTTACGCCGGCTCACTGAAATGAGATCATGGAAGAGACGATGTGTGACGTCATGGCTCGCTGAGTCTACTTCACTTCCTTCTATGAGCAATGGCGCTGTACGTTTATCTAGCTTCTTGATTTCGCGTTCCGCCAAAATGTCGGTTAATGGCCTTGCTGCTAGTGGCGTACCAGTGGGTTGTCGGGGGCAATCTGCCGCCCCCCCATACAAACCAGAAAAGGGAGGGGGAAAATGGGCAGGGAAAAATGAGAAGAGAAAAAGCGAAAGAAAATAGGGAAGAAGAACGAAGGAAAAAAGAAAGGGAAAGAGGGAAGAAAGATAATAGAAAGGGAAGGGAGAAGGTTGCCCAGTCTTGCTCCTCCCTGCGCCCCCCCCCCCCCCTAAACCCCCTGATTATTCAAAATTTTGAACCGACTGGGAAAAATATTGGCGCCGTAAAATCGGAAAACTTCTTGAGCCGCCCCAAAGACCGCCCCCCCCCCCCGAGGCCATTCTTCTGGTTCGCCCTGCCTTGTTGCAACTCAACATTTTATTCAATACTAAAAACGGTGCTCATTTTTGTTTATGCTGGATGGTAAACTATCACTTACCATCTGAGGGGTAAGATTTAAAAACCACTTTTCGTGTATTCTGTGACGGAGCCAACATCCTCAAAGCTCCCTGTGACGTCATCTGAACCCGGCTCCGTTCCAATGGCAAACTCGTATGTAACGTTTACATGTTGATGCTGAAATCCATACCAGCGAGCTGCAACAGAAGACGTGCTAGTTTGGCTATCGATATCAGGTCTAGACTGTGAACAAACGATTTTCACAAAATTATTGAGCAATGATGCTTTCCCTGGCAGATTTTCATTACAACTTAATATTCAACGTTGAAAAATGAATATTAAAATATAAAGGTGCACTATTTGACTGTCATAATTGACCTCGCCATTCAATTCCTCATATGTGAGATTTTGGTATTAAAACGCTTGTGTATTTCTGCTCACACCTGCAAAATACGCTGATATGTATCAGATGAATTCTCTTTTATTACACGAATATGAGCAACGGGACTTAACGATTATCTATAACCATTTCTATATTAGTCTATATAAGTTTGAAATCTGTGATGTGATCTGGGAAAATCCGCCGCATGTCGCACAGGACAGTTTTGAAAAAATAAAGAAAATACCTTAAAATCTGTTATGTTGTACTTTATTTTTTTTTTCAGATTGTATAAGACATAACTTTTGATATGTGTATCATAGAAGAAAGAAGTAAAGAGTTATGGCAACTTTATATTTCAAACTTTGCAATGATAGTAAAACCTCAAAATATAAATTTTCCACCATGTGGCGGGTTTTATGCTCAGATTGTAATTGTATAGCGGATCACACTTAAACTTTGCACTGAGCTGCGATATCAACATTTTTGGAATGGAATACAGTCAGGCGAGTATAAGTAAATTCATTGTTCATAATTGATTTCCCAGTCAAAATTCCATTCAGACCCTTTTCTTTATTGAAGAGTAATTCTCGTCAATAGGTATATAAATGCACATTCCTGCCTATATGAAAATTGTTTACAGTGCTTTTTACACAATGGCCTTCCATGATTCCTAAATGACTCATCTGTGACCATCCTCCAAGATCATTTTGAATGGATCCTTATGAGATGGTGACTTGAAATGTCCAACCATTTCTATGAGAGAGGGGGGTGTACAGTGTGAGTAAAAAAACTTGACCCTGAAATGATGATAAGTGAATGCTTGTGTTCAGGTCAAATAAAGTTAAATATCTTAAAGGGGTAAAAGCCAGTTATAATGGTAAGTTTTATTTGAAACACTTTTTTCAAGATGTGGCATATTTTGGTCTACAAATATAGACAATACTTGAAAACTCAAAAGGTTGTCACCGATGTATGTTCCCTTTCATTATTTACGTGCCATTCAACTCCATCCAGAAACTGATTCATGTATCAAGTTACTTTATTTTTAAAATTAAATAGCGTCACATTTATTCTGCAAACAATAAAATAGCTCGATTTAACGCCGTTTATTTTAATGTAAATCCGTGGACAGAGCGCAAAACCGACTACCTGGTTCAAACGACTGTAGCTCGCTCATTACCTAACCGATGTGAATGATCTTTTCAGCAAATTAAAGATAATAAACTAAGCTGAAACAATTAGCCGAAAGCTTTTAGCATTTTTGGTGCTCCAGAGAAAGTTCATTTATAGGGAGATAGCAAACATCCCCCCTCATTGGAAGACCACGGTCAACTTTTATCATCGACACCTGAGGAAGAAACAACTCTATGCAATCCTGCTAGCGCGTCATACTTAATTTGTAATTTAACTATTTACACTCACACTGAAAGGTGTTTCCGAAGTGATAGACGGAGAAACATCAATCACGACGCCTTTGGATGGCAGTTGAACCGAATGATAATATTTTCCCGACGTCGCAACTGTGGCAAGTCCTACAATATTTTCAGCTCTAATTGACAAATAGTAACTGTGATCACCGTGGATGTCCCAATCCAGGTCTATCAGAGGAATAGCCACACAGCTGTTCATCCCTTCGCATGGTCCAGAGAGGTAGTGCTCTAAGGGTTGGTAAACTAATGTTGCAGTATCTTCGGGGACGTTTTCTTCATCTGTTACGTATATCAAGGTCAATTAGTTTGCAGATGTTGTATTTAATACAGACGAGAGCACAAGAGAGTAAGCGAGGGACAGAGAAAAAGGGGGAAAAGACATGAGAGAAAACATGCTCTCTGACTGGAAAGAAAGATAGCAACTTGAAGCAAAGATTATTTAGTGAATAAGAATTGTACTTGCATATGGCAACATGGTATAGGAGATCGCTGCTCTCAACAAAATCGCCATCACCCCACCTGGCAGTAAAATAACCACTTTCGACTGTCAATGTTATTGTTCCAGTAAAATCCGGTGGGGTCGTATCCACAATTATAGGGCCAATTACCTGAAGGTTATGAAAGAAGTTTGTAACCAACAGACCTTGATACATATACCACCATTATATCTTTCACATATCAAGCCTTCCTTTTACTGAAATACAAGTTCCGAACAGATTGAAACCATTTTTTAAATATAAATTTTCACTACACTTTGGTAGAGTATCACGTTTCTGATGGTGAGAATTAGAGTTATATGTCAGCAATTTTGATATTCTGTCATCCAGAAGTCCATCAGGCAGCATGGCTACGGTATCAAGTAACAAAAAAGGAGACAGAGCGACTAGACCTTTATCCGAAGGATAAATCGGACAACTACATTGTTTCTTATTAAAATGAAGAATTCTTTTCAGATAAAATTAACTTACCCGTTGAGCAAAGAGTTGCGCTTTATTTACCGCTTTTACAATAATATAAAACTCTGAATCTTGTCCAGCGTGCATTGTATAAAATGTAAAACTAGCGTGTCCAGATGTAGATTGGTATGGAACTAAGTCAGGTTCTGAGTTATCTGCCGCACTGCTTAATCCAACCTCAAAATCCAATATATGACTTTCGTCATCAGATGCTTCCCAAGACAGAGTAACCTGTTTTATAAAATCAATAGATTTTGTCATTTCAGTTCAAATTTTACAACCTATAAATTTTAATTATTAAAAACATAAATAAGGTGACTGTTAATCGAACGGTTATGTAAAGTTCTTATTGACATTGCTGCAAGTTCGAGCATCTTCTTCTCAAAGAGCAAATAAACAAGTTTCCTTATTTTTCTTCAAGGATTATTGCTACAAATTGTATGACACTGAAAATAGCCATTTTTTTGACTTTGTTTTGTTTTTGAAGGTCTATACCAATATGTATATGGTTAACTGTCATCAATCCACCGGTAGCGACTTTGCCTCGCCTAGAGCAACTGCAGTTTTCAAATATTATATGACCTTAAAATGTAGAAATTGGAATATAAATAAGAGCACTTTTCGAAACAATTTTTCTCGGCACAATAATTAAGCTTGTTGAATTATAACTTTTAATTAAAATACAAACAAAAAGCGTACGTGTTTATCCGATATGAGATAGATGTCTCTGTCCACCGGTTCTAAATTCTCACACGCTGTGTCATCGACAACACCCGCTGCTAGACCAATAGCATTTGATGCTTCAGGGTACACATCAATATCAGTTGTAAAAGCTGATATTTTGTTTCTGCCAAGTAAAATTATAATACAGGGTGAGTAAAAAAAAACTTGACCCTGATTGTGTTGAGTAATATATATCTAACATATTTGGTATCATCTGAAAGCTGGGTTCATTATCTTTAATTTACTACAAAGATCATTCACATCGGTTAGGTATAGACCGAGCTACAGTCGTTTGAATCAAGTAGTCGGTTTTCTGCTCTGTCCACGGATTAACATCGAAATGAACGGCGTTTAGCGAAGGAAATCCGTGTCCAGAAGAAAATCAGGCTATTTATTCACTGCAGATTCTTGATTCGAAAGACTGTAGCTCTGCCTATACTTAACCGATTGGAATGATCTTTGCAGCAAATTAAAGATAATGAAATAAGCTTTCCGCAGATACCACATATGTTAGATATATTTTATTTAAAAATTCAAAATGGCGGACACAATCAGGTTCAATTTTTGTTTTGACTCACCCTGTATATGCGTTGAAAAGTGAATTAGTTACATAAACAATGAGTGTATTTTAATAATAATAATAATAAATTGTTCTTATAAGGTGCAAAATCTTCCGCACAGTAACATGAAAACACACACAACTTTTTTTTGAATTGAGAGAGCATACTTTTTCAAAGTATTAATGTGACAATTCTAGAACTGAAATTGGTGAAACCAATCCATGCAGTTTTGCAGAAGAGATCCTTCTGCTTTGTCTTTTTTCACAATTCAATCTTATGTCAACACCAACAAACATACAAACAAACATAAAGCGGTATTCTGTGATCCTAACTGTGATAGTAACTAGTATGCTGTGTATGTTATACAAATAATGAATGTTTATGAGTGCAATGGTAAGAATATTTTCATGAGTTGAAAGATGAGATGTTCCATTCAACGAGGCTTTAGCCGAGTTGAATGGAACATTTCATCTTTCAAAGAATGAAAATATTCTTTCCATTGTACGAATGAAAAACATTCATTATTCGTTTTATATAACATCTATCCTTGTCATTCTAGTAGTAAAGCTAAGACTAGCCTGACTACGCTACGGCTAGCCTAAGTAAGGCTAAGCCTAGCCTAGTATGGGCTGTCATACTCATGGCTGTGCCGCCGGCGCTGTCAAGTAGCAAGTTGCTACGGACCCAGGGCCTAGCTCTGGAGGGCTAGGCCTAAATGTTGACTTTAATTTACCTTCTACTACATTAAACTTCGTCTGAAGAAACCTCCACGGCCGGGAATTCCACGTAGATCCTACTGAAAACATAACTTTACCGGCAAAAACAACAAGATCGTGCGTCCATTGTTCAATCACACGAAGACCGCAAGTTCCGAGGACTCGCTGCTGCACCGCAATCAGCGCTGATCATAATAGCATCATAGTCGCGGCAAATTTCCGTATAGGTGCGTGCATTAGGTGACCCGCGTTTTGTGAAGACGCACGAGGCATGCAATGGAACAAAACGAATGGAACAAAAATGCACGCCAAATGGAACATAAATGCACAGTATGTGACGTAAGCATGCAATATATCATTTATTTAATAACATGTGACCGCGAATCCTCCAGTCAAATGACAATGATCATTTATTTGTTATATAATGCACTTGATACACACTAGCATGGGAGTTCTTACATGGTTAAAAATTTTAGTAGTCCTTGTTCAGTACAATAACCATGTCTGTAAGTGGAAAATTCAATCTCAAAGTGTATGATGTGGGAGCAATGTCGTGAAACACTTTGTTCCATTTTGACGCATTTCGAAAGCAATAATTTCCCTCAGATTTCTAAACGTTAATCCAAAACTCATTTATATTACAGATTTGGCCTTGGTATGAGCTTCAGTTGAAAAAACCCCACGAATTTTTTTTTATATACTTCCACTAAAAATTAATATTACCTGCATGCCACTCCAGCGTTCGGAAGGTGATAGAGGTATCTTTGGTTATCAGCATAGAAGACATCACCGCTGTTATTCTTCAGGATACCCGGTCTTATCCTAGAGTTTGCTAAAATTATGTTCCCTAGTTCTGGAATAGAATCATCAATTACCACTCCGTCAGAACAGACTGGATCGGAAGGATCTATAGCTCGATTAAATGCTACAACTGTTACAAAATATGTCCCTGGTTCTGATGCTGTCCAGGACGCAAATGAATTTTCAGTCCGTGTCATCTGTAACCGTGGATATATGAAAAAATAAATAGAATTACCAAAAGTAAAAAAAAAAAAAAAAATATAACAACAAAATACAAAAATACATGAAAATAGGGGACCAACGGACAACTCAAATACATTTATGGTGCCTCCATGTGTGTGCATTAATACCTCATTAATATGCAATTTCCAAATCATAATGCATTATCGGATTGCTTTTAACATCCTCTGCCCCTGGGCCAAAGATTTGACCTCCCCACGTAAATTGGTTGTGGAATCGTTGGTCTTAAACTCATATGCCCAGGCTTGTTATGAATACAAAAGAGGTTTATATTAAGACGGAATTACTCTCGAAATTACTCTATCAATATTCAAAAGTATTTTGTTTTAATCAACACTAATGGCCATGGTGAACTCCCATACCAATCCGTGTTTAAATTTCTTTGGATCCGTAACTACATCATAATTGCTATTTGTATAAAAGTCCTTATCAACTCAGAAAAGAACATTCTTAGGGTTATATAATTGTCTTTCTGACCTTAGGTTTTTCGGTGCGCACGGGGTTACCCCCGGATCACTTATTTCATAGCTGCAATATTGGATTCTTAACGAAAAGCTATAATTTTTCCTATTTTAGTACGTTTCAAAAAAAAAAAAAAAAAAAAAATCATTAATATGCAATTTCCAAATCATAATGCATTATCGGATTGCTTTAGGGACGAATTCAATACTCAACTGGCGGGCGTTTTCCGGTTCTGCCCGGTTTCGCGCGGTTCAATTAATTCATTGAGTTTGCTGAATTACTTAATCGGATTAAAGGCTTCAGAAGATTGAGCGGATTAAATGAACCGCCTGGAACCGGGCAGAACCGGAAAACGCCTGCCGGTTGAGTATTGATTTGGTCCCTTAAAACATCCTCTGCCCCTGGGCCAAAGATTTGACCTCCCCACGTAAATTGGTTGTGGAATCGTTGGTCTTAAACTCATATGCCCAGGCTTGTTATGAATACAAAAGAGGTTTATATTAAGACGGAATTACTCTCGAAATTACTCTATCAATATTCAAAAGTATTTTGTTTTAATCAACACTAATGGCCATGGTGAACTCCCATACCAATCCGTGTTTAAATTTCTTTGGATCCGTAACTACATCATAATTGCTATTTGTATAAAAGTCCTTATCAACTCAGAAAAGAACATTCTTAGGGTTATATAATTGTCTTTCTGACCTTAGGTTTTTCGGTGCGCACGGGGTTACCCCCGGATCACTTATTTCATAGCTGCAATATTGGATTCTTAACGAAAAGCTATAATTTTTCCTATTTTAGTACGTTTCAATTTTTGGGGTCTGTAATTGTAATATAATCGTCTTTCACATAGCATGTATGTAACTGTTTATATGCATCACATATCATGACCGCCATATTTGATATTTGTTTTTTTTTAGATTAATTCCCTAGTTTTATTACATTTTAAAACCAAGAGAAAATGTGTCTTCAATTTTCGAATACAATTACAGGATAGTCAGAAAAAAATGGACCATCATTGTGTCTATCATTTTGCATCATGTATATCGATATTTGTGGTACCATCGAAAACTTATTCAAAAGACTGTAGCTCGGTCTATACCTAACCGATGTGCATAATCTTTGCAGTAAATTAAAGCTAATAAAATAACTTTCCGTTGATGTCACATACGTTGAGATATATGGTTCATAAAGGTGCAAAATGGCGGACACGGGGTCCATTTTTTTTCTGACTCACTCTGCATAAGGCATGTTAATTGTTTTCTTTTGTCGATTCTGATCAAAGTGATTGAGCCATCTAAGTGCACGAACACATGTGTGCCTTGAACCATACAAATTAAAGGAACTCCGTGATTATCTTACGTTCTCTCTAATAGTAGTTTCCCAGTTATCATTATCCCAACACATAGTATCAAAGATGTATTCATAAAATTTCACTCCGCTCTCTTTGTCGAAGAAACCTTCCCAGTATGCACTTAGCGCCATGTCTGACTGATAATCGATTTCATTTGAACCTTCCATTCCGTCATGCACTGTGCCTGTTTCCGGTGGGGATGTATCGACCGATACCTGAAAAAAAAAACAAGTACAAGAACGAACGATCAAACAAGCAACCGTAAACCAAATAAAGTCAACAGACTCGCACATCGGAACAAATATGAAACGGCAAATTTTAATTGATGCAAAATGATTAGTTGGTGTATATACAGTGGCTTAGAATGATAGATTAGTCTGTTTTAGTGCTAAATCTGCCCAGTCAATTGGTTTACTGAAAAAAACTAGGTAGCAATTGGCTTTTAAAATTGGTTTGTTTTACGAGAAACGTTCAACAGAAAGTGGTATTCTAATTGGCGGGACTCCTTTATAAATTCAGGGGGTTAACAAACAAAGCCAACAGAAGTATAGACATTGTAATTGTTTAACACTGTCACTACAAGTGTTACGTCAAGATATGTTATTTTTTTGACAAATTTTAAGACCGGTGTAGAAGTAATTATCGTCCTGCGTACCACATCGTTTCACCGGGAACAATGGTGAACAATAGGGCAATCGATTCGGTTGACTCTTCGCGCAACATTAGTTTCACGCTTTATTCCGTTATAGTCTATGGAGCCCCGGACTGTGGCTCCCGCCGGACTATATCTGCTTTCACACCGGTTCATACACTTGCACACACTTTCATACCTGCTTCTAAAATTAATCTCAGAACTTTTCAATCGCCCCTGAGTACAACAGTATATGGCGACTATTGACCAATGCAATCTTAGTATTGACAAACGGAATCTTACGAAATTAATTATACTAGATTTCCGTTACAGTTTAGACTTTTAAGGTCTGTTCTTACTTCCACTGCAATGCAGTGCAGTGCTGTTGCACTGCCGATATATCGATCACTTTCTACTGCAACTTGATGCAACCCACTGCAATGCAAATTAAAACGAATTTAACTTTGTTGCTGTACTGCATTGCAGCATCTTGGGCAGAGACTGCTATTCGGGTAATGCAACTCACTGCACTGCATGTATGAACGTACCTTTAGGCATGTGCCAAAGCTCAAATTGGGGCTCGGTCATTATTTCAAATGGGTAACAAAGGCTTGCCATTTTAGTCGTACAACAGAACCGTCCTTGGACAAATAGAATATCTTGCAGCCCCGTTTCTCTTTCAATACCTTCACATAAATGAGATTGTCCAGACTGAAGTGGACTCTAGTGTACCTACCTTGATAGTTGGCGTACTGTACAGCATAGCATTGTTTGTAATGGTTAGTTGCAAGAAGTAGTCATGATCGTGAGTTCCGTCCGTACTCAAAATAGGTTTAAACTCGTACAATGTGTTGTAGCATTCTCCAAGAGGGCGACATTCACAGGGGTCTTCTGCAGTGCACATATCTTGTGTCTATGTTAAATGTGAAAAAGTGTGAAAAGTTAAAACAGATAATGAGGGATTAGCGTTTTAGCCTCTTCTACGTCTCCACTTGGTAATGGCTGAGACAACCCACAGCAGCCGACAACATCCCTCTGAGCTATTGTTATGAGTGTCTTTTTCAAATAAGAGTCTCTACAACAGACTTTAGTAGGCGTCTGTGGAAATTTGATATTCGGTTTAATTATAAGGTTTTAAAACAAAAATATGTGACCGGTTAGAAGTTTTTCTTTTGAACGGTTTCGGGTGGTATAAAAGGAACAATTTTAGACAAAAAAATTCCTACACGGTCATCGATTTTTCTTGGGAAATGCGAAGTTAATGTCTGTGTTTTGAAATGGCAGCAGTACGTGACCTGATGTTGGTGTAATCCATGCACAGCGGGACTTTGGGAAGACTTTGCTGGCTGCTGTGGAGACAACCATACCTAAAGAAATCCGAAGCAAGTAGTCGATGTATTGGTTGTATTGATTATAGTGTGCGGAGCCTGGTTATTGTTACGTTAATTCCGCGATTCCCTTTAGTGAATGCAAATCAATGGTCGTCATTCAATTCATTTCATAGTACAACCTCACGGTTTAAATTTGGCGGGCTATTTTTAAGTAGATGGTGCTCGCATGTGCGTGTTATTTGCATAAAAACTTTAACAGACTTTAGTTCTGAATGACTTGCGTATAGGCCGCGACCTTTGAAATGACACAATTTTGTACCATAAACAGTCATATATCGTCGGCTGAATTCAAGACCAACATAAGTGACATTTTTGACAATATTGAGTTATTGGTGAATTTTGAAGCAGGAAGTTTATGCGCATAATTTAAACTATGTTTTACAAATCTTTCAGTGATTAAAACAATTTTAATTATCACAGGAAGATTTCATTTTTTCCATTTAGTACAATGTAGTACAACGTATGTTTCACATTACGATTTCAAAATAATTGAAAAAAAAAAGTTGGACCAGCTTACTTCGTTAATTCCAAATTTCTTGAACAGAATGGGATTTAATTTGCTGATTTTTTTCTGATTTTGGCTTATGTCTAATGAAAATGAAGCTTTAACTGTCAAATTTTAATGTGGGCTGTTCGTAAGTACGAGTATATTCATGTTAGAGCATGGATTGAGAAAACAAATTGGGCAAAATGGACTGATTTGCATGAAACGTAGTTCTTAGAAAAGTGTGGGTGCTCACAGCAACCAATGGAGCCATTGCAAGCCGAAGCAGACCTGATTCGTAACTCCAGCTATTCACAATTGTTCATATCGTCGGCCGCGTCACATACTGACGTATTTGCAAAATACGCAAAATTTGCCACATAAAGTTAATTAAAACATATATTTCAATTAAAACCTAGTGAAAAATCGCCAAAATAAGTTAAATTTCAAATATATTTAACCAATCAACTTCTAATTTACTTAGATATGCGGAAAAGATGTTAAATAAAATACGTCACTATGTGAAAAACGACAAAATAGCAATTTCAACGTGTAAATAACAAATACCACTCGAAAATACGTCGTTATGTGACGCGTCTGCCGTGAATTACGAAATACGTCGCACAAATACGTCACTATGTGACGCGGCAAATACTTCAAAGTGCAGATACGATGATATGGGCCTGTGCAGTATAGATTTTAGATAAATACGTTAAAGAGACATGAGGAGATTTCCAGAAAGAAGCGCCCCCAATTTTTTTCGAACCCGGATTTTTTGATATTGGGAATACTTTTCAATGTATTAGATCACACCTGAAGTTAATAAGCCGAATACGCCGTCTTTATGTAATAATATGATGATTTAGTACTTTCTGTCGTACACGACAAGTCAAAGCACGGTGTTCTATGGGGACAATTACGATAGTCAGGCAAGTTCAAAACAAGGTTTGCTGTTTTCTTTTGTACTTGTTTGTCCAATAAACTTCGGAACGTTCTTGGTAGGTGGTCTACAATCGATCCTGTGCAATTTGAGAGAAATTTGTATCATAAAAAAATCTCCTCATGTAACTTTAAGTGATGCGGACAATTTAACGTTTTGTAAATATGTCATAATTAGTTAATTAAGATTTTACTAATTAAGCCACTTTGCGGTTTAAAATTTGGTGACTATGTAGAATAGTACAAAACAAACGTACATGCGAAATTTCTCCAAAAGGTCCAAAATGTCGAATACGTCACTATGTGACGCGGCTGACGATATCTTTGCTTCCCATCTCTTCAGGTCAATTCAATTGTCTCATTTAATAGCGTTATGGCACCAACTGTTACTTTGGGAGTTTGGAAACATTTTCATCTTGTGAAATAAATCGCTTAATATCTGCGTGCAGTTGTCTGACTGCATCTTGTACAGCTTTGTCAACAATAGGCATGCATTTGGTCACCATGTGGCATAAGATGCGTAATGTCATTCACATTTCAGCCCTAAGTTTTCTCTAGTCCGTTCGTCCAGGTGATATTCGAAAAACAATTTCTGAACGTTGCTCAATTCGGGAAACTAAACATCTACATCCATAAAATCATTAGATGAATCCGCCTCACATCTCCTGATTCGTTTGAACTGAGCAAGTCCCTGAGGCATTGCCGGTATATTGAGCTTGCTTCTAATCTCAAACTTTTATCCAAGATGATATTGATAGTTGAGGTTTGCTCTATACCCACACCACGTTCTATCCTGTTTCAAACGCATGTAAACTTCTTATTGGGTATAAAGCAAGGCAGTCTTTATCTACCTCACTTTTTCCATTTGGCCTTTTTTACCTCACTGAGACTGGTATTGCTTGCATGGGTATTGATTAGCCAGAATGAAGATGGGGAAAGAGTTGCGTCACTATACCCTCTAAAGGCTGCATTACACCACAAATTCTGTTCCATCTGTATCCTGAGTATACCATGAGCCATGAGTCTGAATGCTGCTTAACAATATGCTCATGATACCACACTTGTGGCTATTTGATTATATAGAAGTATGAAACACTAAAGTGAAGACACGAGTTTGCGTCTGAATGTCTAAGAGCAAGTTTATATATAGTCTTACTGTTGATAACTCTCCCCTGAGTGTTCAGTCGTCCATATATGGGAAAGTCGCCAAGATTCAACGGTTGCAAAATAGTGCTGCTCAACAACATAAACACATTACACCAGTGCTCTATTAGCTTCACCAGCTCGATAACGCAAAGAGTAGCATTTAAAAATTATTTTACCCATCTTTTAATTCTATGGCATGATTTTATATATGAGCTTGTCAAGTCACATTCCCTAGGGCGTTAAGCTCAGCTTCTCAACACCGGTTAAGAACATCATTTGCATTTATGGAGATCGACGTTTCCGTCCTCTGCAACATCCCGAATAGCATCACACCTTTTCATCCAAAAACTCCCATTTTGTACTTGTGCAAGAAGGGCCGGTGTCATAAACTTCAGTGTCCATGTGACTGAGTGTCCTACACCCATTCGTCTATGTATTTCCTTGAGTCCGTATGCATTGTGTGTCTCAGCACTGTACCAAATGGCCTCGTCTGGAAGGTCACGGTTTATATTTCCGTACATGTTGCTAAGGTGGCTAGGACACTCTCTCATGGGGGGGGGGGGGGGTGGTTGGGGAAGGAAAACGGAAAACATTTTTGACAACGCAAACATACTAGGGTAGTAGTATTGACCAATTAGGCAGTCATTAGTAACCAATTTCCATGAGCTCTATCATGCACTACGCGCTAAAAAAACGCTTACAGTTTTTTTAGACAAATGTACCGACGGACCGTTATGTACCGACAAAACATCTCCGTCGGGGGGGGGGGGGGGACGTGCCCCCTGCACCCCCCCCCACCCTCTGGCTACGCCACTGGGCTAGGTTAGTTGTTTTTCCATCGTGCAAGTACGATAAATGCCGGAATAAATGTGCCTGATCCATGAAACAGGTCACGAATTTATCAATGTCTTTTGGAGTATATATCCACAGATCCCCTGTTGGCAGGTAATGGGTGGCAATTGATGACTTATTTGTGAAGTAGATTTATCCCTATTTACTTCTCCTTTTAAAGCAATAATGGCACATTTTTGAAGAGCGCCCAGCGCCCCCAATTTTCAAATTTGAAATTTTGCACAGTTACGTGGAAGGAAGTTTGTAATTTCTATGAACCGCTAACGACATGCTACAAAATGCGGTATATTATCACAAATAATAGCGATTGTTGTAAGAAGATTGGATCCCGATTGGACTTAACCGCA
Source organism: Ophioderma brevispina (assembly GCA_023653785.1). NCBI lineage: Eukaryota > Metazoa > Echinodermata > Ophiuroidea > Amphilepidida > Ophiodermatidae > Ophioderma > Ophioderma brevispina. The sequence goes on from JAMKCH010036330.1 coordinate 116,036, forward strand.
GAGCTGGAATGCGACGTTTTATGTCCATCCATGATGAAATAGTGCACCTCGAGAAAATACCTCTAACTTTAACTTGCCTGAACCATTAAAACAACAAGGGATATAAGCGTAGACCTATATGGCGCTATTTTTCCCCGTCTAATTTCACAGTGGAAGCCCGTTTCCAGCAGCCGTTGATTATTATACTCGGGATCCCGATAATAATTATTCTAGACAAATTCCTTCGTTTGTGACACCATAGACATTTTCGAGCCTTAACCATTTCACAGTAATATTTTACTAGCCATTACCAATGCAACCGTGTAAAAAATCGCTCCAAATTTTTTAAAATTGGGGGCGCTCCCTCAAAAAAATGTGCTAATATTGCTTTAATATTAGGGAAGGCGATAGTAGGCGCCCCAGTCACTGAGATCCTACATCATTTTTTGCATTTGGCACTACCAACAAGTTAGTTATGTTAGACGTTTCAATTACTTTTGGTAGACATAAAATAGCAAAAGTCACCAAGGTATTTCTTGGTTCACTTGCAATGGAAAAAACGGACCGTGCTGGAATTGGGCCACTTAAGGGTAAACACTCTGCTCTTCCCTCATCACCTTTAAATCATTGTTGATGAATTAGAGGATGAGATGATGACCATTTTAATGAACCTTTTTGTTTAGACCGGCCCATTTTCCGTTTTAAAAAAGGGGGCCGCGACTTTCAATCACTAAATTACTTTAGTACCGTATATTAAATGGCAAAATATTTCACAATTTGAGGTAATGATCGCAACGAACAGTCCATCAGAGAATTTGCTCCGTTCATCTCTCACTCAATGATATGGTCTATAATGGTCTATCCCTAAATCAGGTTTACAAAACAGCCTTTTACAAGTCAAAGCGTTTTTATATAAGACGTTTTATCAGATTACTGATGGTAAGTGTCATTTTCAGGAATTGTGATGAGGCATCACTATGGGGTACCGTGGCTCGTGGAGTGAATGCCGACTCATGTACAAAATCAGGATCAACGTGGTTGGTGCATGTAGTTGTGTTTGCCCCTCGTCTGCCTGTCGACCCAAGCGATAAATGAATATTAGGATTGTGGCGCTAGTGTGGCAAGCGAAATAATTGTGACGATTTTCCTGCAATGTAGCGTATAATAATAATATCATAGGCAAAATGGCGTCGCGTTTGAACTCCTCTGGAAAAGGGCGCGATCCAAATGTTTATAATATTATTATTTTAATATTTTCAATTCGTGCATAGACACCGTAATGATGGTGTTGTTGATATTCCTCCCCATCTTCAACTATTTTTTTATTTTCAAGGACTTATAAAGTGTGGGTTTGATATGTCAATGAAACAGTTGTCCCCGTAGGATTTTTGGTGCTAAAGTTGATTTTCGTTGCTGTGTTTCATTCAATAGGGACCAGACAGTCCGAAAATGGATGGGGTGCAAATTTTCCTACTGATTACCCCTTCCTCAAGGGGGACAATGTTACTACAGGGAAAAATTTAAATCGCGTCAAATTGTGTTTTAATGTACATTGACATGTTCGTGTCCTTTAAGGATTAGAAAAAGTATATATTTGCCTAGGTTCAAAGCGCTATAAAGCCCCCATAAGAATGGTTCAAGGTCCATCCTGGGGTAAAATATTACCCCATACTTCAGATTTTGTTGACACTGGTGAAAGTTTGTTTGTAATTGTTCTCACCGGATCCAAAAATTGTATGACTTTTACAGTGTGTGACATTTTTTTTTTGGTGCGTAATTTACAAGCAAAAGGTCGTCAAGGGTCTACTGTGTCGATGGGGGGTCACCCGAACTTTCCTGGATGCCGGCAATGGTGATATCAAAAGATGCCTTAAAATGCATATTTCTGTTTCAGTATGACACAAGGATCATTTGACAAACACCACTATTCAACACACATCGGAGCATTTACCCCTCCCCAGGGTGACCTTGAACCATTATGGGGCTATACGCTTAACACTTAAGTGCCTAATGTGTTTTCTCCACTCACTTTGTGCCTAAGGGGGGGGGGGGGTTCCATGGAATTCAAATGAAACTCATACCACCTCTGAGGGGGCATAAGACAATGCCACAGTGGCAATCCAAATGGGTTCCGGTTTATCGTCTGGAACTTCGGGGGCAAATCATTGTTTTGAAATGCGTCAAAATCGATCAAAAAGTATCATGACGTTTCCCCGCGACCCTGCTTCAAACAGCATACATACAACATTGCAAATCATTTTGATGTTTAAATTTGCTTAGACGGACCAAATTACATAATTAAACACAAACTGACCAGGTGGGTACATTCGGGTATTTTTGGGGGGGCAGCAGTGTGGCCCATAGGTTTGTACCGCATGGCGCGCAGTCGTTCGATGATGGAATCGCTCTTTTTTCAGCACATAAGGGTTAATATTTTTGTCTGATTATGTAATTGATTTTTGTTTCATGCATATGACATACATAAGCAGAAAAATTTCTGGCAACAGGGTTTGGCTAATTTTTATTTTTAAAAAAAATCAAACCCTCCCGATTGGTGCCTAAGGGGGGGTTCCCTAGGGACCCCAGCTAATTATCTCCTTAACGTGCAGAAATTTTAGTAATTTTTTTATGGAAAGAATCGCACTCGGGATAAGTTAACACAATTACAACAAAAAATAGAAGTTCGAAAATATTGTTCACGAGTGCGAATCAGCCGAAAAACAAATCTTGGTACTATGGAACCCCCCCTTATACCACTTAAGTGTTAACAAATAAAGTTGGACCTAGGCCAAATATATACTTTTTCTAATCGTTATGACGAGACGAACGCGTTGTGTACATAAAAACACAATTTGGACTCGATTTTAAATTTTCCCTGTACTAAACATTTGCCCCCTTAAGAAGGGGCAATCAGTAGGCAAATTTGCACCCCCCATATCATTTTCTGACAGTTTAGGTCCTATTGAAACCCAAACGGTAACAACATCCATTTTAGATGAAAATCCACGGAATTACACACAACCCCACACATTATCAACACTCACTTCCATCACAATATTCACTATCATAAATGTTTTAAAAATTACCAAGTGTTGTACTGGAATGGTTCCATTGCCAGAACAGTTGGTGGGTGCCTTGAAGTTGTCGAACAACTCCCTAATATAGTCTTCAACCACTGTGACTGTCCCCATGTCTTTACCCTCAACACTATTGAAGAAAAAAAAAATAAAATCAGAGGTACTCTTATAAAAAACCTTTGTCTTACCCTCACCGGAACCATATTCCAATAATCCTTTTCCTCTAATTTGCATCGTTGTGCTCATTTTTTGTTAAACAAAAGTACCATAACCATACCACAAACAACCCAGGCGTTTGGCCCTAGCATACAGAAACAATTTGTTTCGTGTTGTTTTAGCATTGTCGACGTATTTTTTTTAAAATTATTCAGTCCACCCATGATGAGCAATGTGTGGTCCAGTGGAAAAGCTCAGGACTCGTGATCCTTAGACCGTAAAAAAATCGCGTGCTCGAGCCCCACTGTGGTCACCTGTCCTTTGTTCCCTAGGCAAGATACTTAATCTCAGTTGCCTCTTCGACCCAAGAGAAATCTGGGCCCTGTTATGGGTTAATAATTACAATCCTAAAGTGCTGATGGTCTGTGCGCTTGCCAGCCTGCCGCCCCTAGGTGACGGAATGATTGCGCCGATTTCCTGAGGCACGGCGTAATAATAATCGGCAACAAGCGTTTTTTGTAATCCTGTGGAAATAAAACCCACACTATAGAAATGCCGAGTTATTATTAGTAATTATTCCCTGCTTCTTTATAATCTAAGGTTATTATTATAATTTGGAAAATACTGCAAGGAAACTTGTGGCGATCCCATGGCAGACGGCGGTCTAAGATTTTGGTTAGTTGGCACAGTTGTCAGTTGCAAGGCATCAACATGACCTCAGATCTACCTTGACCTGTCCACGACCATTTGACATCGTTTCACAATATAACCTTATAACTGGCCGATTCCACAAATAAGGTTTCCTGCAGAAGTGGGACTAAATCTGGAAGCAGACCAGGATACTACCTGTGGTTGTGGGACAGAATCACAGACAATGGAACACCTCTTGGTCGCAAACCACAATGCTAAGGTGGCAACCAATGCCACAAACAAGGACCTTGCGGAAATTCAGTGAAGCAGTCCAGACGTTGTAGTACCCAGCTATGGCTGGATCATATGTGAGAACCACATGTTTGGACCCATAAGAAGAAGAAGAACATATAAGGAACCCCTACTGCCCTTTCACCCACGTCTGACTTAATCGGGCTCAACTTTTCGAAGAACCTGAAAACGAAACCTAACCACACTGGCACATGACCGCAGATTGACCTTGACCTTGGTATGTGACATTTGCACCTCAACACACTATGAATGATCCAATGTTGCACCTTTGACCCCAGCTAGGTTGTAATCAGAACTTCCCAACTTTCAATAAGACCACCCAAAAATGAAACACTACCAAACTGAAACATACCTCATATGACCCCTTGCCCTCGTCCATGACCTTTGACCAATCATCCACCTATGAAGAACCCCTATTGCACCTTCCACCCCCAAGTTTTGATAGAATATTGGATGATTTAGTAGGATCACAAGAACTTTATCGTCTCGCATGAGTTTTGAAAATATTGTACGAGTCGCCGTAGCGACGAGTGCATATTTTAAAGCTCATAGCGAGACCGATACATTCTTGTATCCTGCTATAAAAATCATCCAATATTATCATTATTATGGTTTTCCATAATCTTCTGACTTGAAACCAATATCCTATAACATTTAGTTGAAAACAATTTATACACAAAGGTCCTGTGGGGTCTGAAAAGTGGAACAAGTAAACCAAAACCCCGCTTAAGGGAACCTACCAATAGAAGTAATTACCAGTACACCACAATAAATGAACCATAGACACCAGAAAAAAAAATATCAATTGTAGACCATAAAGAAATAGAACCAACATACAAATCGGGACCACCAAAGAGATGGAACCACTAGACACCGGGACCCACCAAAAATGGAACCAGGAACCACCAAAGAAATGGAACTCCAATACCACCAAAATCACAAACAGTAGACACAGCAAAACCCAAAATAATGACAACCGCCAACGAATGTTGAACCCCTAACTACTTCAACAAACAGTAGCCTCCATTAAAACTCTGTCCTGGTCTTTTAAACTCATGTTCATGGTCTCAAAATCTCACATGGGGGGGTCCACCGTCTCTGGTGCATGGTTTTTTAATTGCTTCCATTAACACTTAAGTGACCAAGGGGGGGGGGGGCTAGGGACCCTCCAAATGTTTTCGCGCTGGGCCGCTTACGCGGGATTTTTGGCGGCCGAAAATTTTTTTGGTAATTGTCTACTTTAAATGCCCCTTCTTTTCATACCAAAATCTTAAATCGGGCCAAGCCGTTAATGAGTTCATTAGAAAGGGTCCCATGGGGGCACTCACGACGGGAATTCATTTTTAGAATAATTTTAAAATAAGAATAAGACAAGCCGAGAACCAAAGCATTTTTTTTTTGCTGATATAAGTTCACACATACCTGTAAGTAAACAATTTTAAAAGAACAATAAAATAATTAACACCTTTAATGTGCTGAAAACAAACAATTTCATCTGTACTTTGCCAAACCTTTACTGTGCAAACTCTATGGAAAATGACGTGTATTTTTTTGCAACACCCGTAAAAAATACAGGATCCCTAAAAGGCTAGTTTTGTGTTAAATATACGTATTGGGGTCTTCTAGAATAGAATCAAACCTAAAAATAAGTTTTCAAAATGTTTGATTGTAAGCGCAAGGCTCATTTTGAATTTTCCGTCTTTTTCTTGCCAAATTTTTTTCGCATGTTTTGCAATATTTTGGCCCCTATAATTTGCACCCCAAATCACAAATCTCATTTTTGTTGCTGATTTGGGGGTTTTGTCTTACTGACCTTCACACTTTGGTATAATTTCGTGGCAAAAATTCAAAAATTCCCTCGGGAAAAGGGTTTCCCTTAGGGGGGGGGGTGGGTCCATTGAACCACGCCCCCCCCCTTGGGCACCAACGGGGGTGAAAACCCCCCCTTTGGTCACGTAAGTGTTAAGCTGTGTACAAGGTATAGGATGAGCAGATTCTGAAACATAATAATGGTTTAAATGGACTTAAACTTTCGGACAAGAACACCAACCTAACCAAACTAGGAACACACACACACACCCACACATACACAGTCATACACACATAACGGACATGCTCGCCCTCACAAAATCCCCCTACTACTGCTTTCAAGCCAGGGGTAAAATGAAGTTCACTTTCGGTACAAAAATATTTCATATATTATATTTAAAGTTCATGGTTGTTAACGACGGGCATCAATGATCCCACCGAAGAAGAAAAATATTGAAATTTGCAGGAGTGGCTTAGAAGAGAAGGATTAGTCTAGAATTCTCACCTTTTTCAACTGAAAACCTTTAACAGAAAAGAAAATGAATCCCAATCATTACGCGTTGCAATCCATAAGTGTCGGTACGACATTAATGACTAAAAAATATCCGATTTTTGGTTCTTATTAGGTTGCTTTTGGTCGTATACCAGTAGGGTTTTCCGATTTTTCTGCTTTAGCAAATCATGCCCTTTAAGGCAAATGGTATAGAAGTTAAGTGTTTATATTATGTAGACTGTGGAACTTTTCAGTTACTGGTACACAAATACAAATTTGCTCAGATTTCTGCAAACGAATTGTTTAAATGCACAAACAATTTTTCCTCACTTTGGGAACGGATGAAACATGTTGAAACGGCTTCTTAAACGCTTCAAACGGGTGTAAAATGATCTATGATTTTAAAGAACTTCTTAAACACTACGTGACCAATGGGTTTTCGTTCCCGTTAGTGTCCACGGTAAACCATCCCAGGAAGCACTTTCCGTGAAGATTAATTTCTAGGCAACACAACATCAGCAATAAAAAATTTAAATTATGGTTATTGGGGCTGCAATAGTGGCAAAAACATTGTTTTCAAAATACGGGGCGAAAAATGTGCGTTAGAGGGAAATTCCAATGAGCCCTGCGCTTACATTAAACTTTTTGAAAACTTTTATGTTTTCTACGCTAGAAGACTCAAAATACATATATTTACACACAAAACTTGCAGGTTCGGCAATCCTGTATTTTTACGGGTGTTGCAAGATACACGGTCATTTTTCCCATAGAGTTTGTACAGTAACGGTTTGGCAACGTCCACGATGAAAAAGTGTGTTGTTTGTCACAGCCCATAAAGGGTTTCTTATTTTTTTTAATATTATATTTAATTTTTACCTTATATGTGTGCATATACCTCACAAAATGGCTATGGTGCTTAATTTTTAAAAATATCTCAGATTCGACTTCCGTTATTGCCCGGGGTCCATGGTACACCACTAAGTAACACTCATTACGGCTTGGCCGATTTTATTTTATTTTATATAAAAAGAACGCATTTACAAGTCCATTTACAAAAAAAAATCAAACAAAATCGTCATGCTAAAGCGTGTCCAGGCAATTAAAACAATTTTGGGATGGCATGACAAAACCCCCCCCATCCGTTACCGGCACGTCAATAAATCTTTATCCGCAAACATTTTTTTTATTTAACTATTACACTTAACTCTGCAAGTGGGGTTCCTATGGACCCTTTTTTTTTGTTTTTGTTCCGTTCCGGCCGGGCGTTTTTTAACAGCTGAAATCTCTTTGGTTTATATTTTTTGTTTTTGTCTAACTTTTTAGTTGCGCTGGCATTGGTGCAAAAAAACCAATCCATCGCGTCGTTTGGCGTTAATTACATGGTCCCTAGGAGCCCCCCCCCCCCCCCCTTATGCACTAACGGAAGCAGCGCCATGACAAAAATTTAAAATCTTAATAGAGTTACTGTGATTCCTGATTTTCATAATTCATAACCCTCATGACAAACAAAGTAAATAATTATAAAAACATTCTTGTAAAGGTATATTAGGCCCATGGTATCATAATATTTTTGTGAGTATCAAATATTTTAATCATCTGAGTGAGCAAGCCCTACTGCGATAGCGTTGCTTTCACCACAACCGTGTGGCAAGCCATCTACTGCTGATAGCAGTATATTACAATCGTATAAAGCGGTTTACCCTCCAACCCGCCTAGGCCAGCTGAGGGTCGGCCGAAATCCAGCATGGAAACACGGTTGAGGCTTCGTCCAGCAGTGGACAGATAATATAGGCTGATGATGATGATAGCGGTTTACTGTGGAACCTATGGTAAATTATACAAGTAAACTTAAAAATAATAAAATGGCAGGCACAATTTCTATTTGTGCTTAAATTTAAATATGTCATCCTTCACCAATTACATTAAAGCAATTAAGCAAAGTCTAGGTGAATCAGTTCCGTAGCAAATTGCAACGACACGAATCGCGTCATTTTTTCGGCACTTTTGACGCAAAATTAAATCAATGTTTTTTGGCCCCTAATTTTCTTAACTGCACAACTTTCCCTCACAGTGTTTTTTATTCTTATTTGTTGAGCTTTGAAGCCTTTTAACATGTGTTGGATTTATCTAAAAGCCTTTTGGCAAGTTGTTATATAGGGGGGGCCCATAGGAAGCCCCCGTTAATGCATAACGGAATTGCAAACCCCGTATGCAGTTAAGTGTAAAGACAATTCAAAATAATTCCCCTTAACTGCAATATCCCATTTCGTATAGTTATTTACCCCGGGGCTGATTCGTTTAAAATAACAACCAACTTTCAACAGCACAACGCAGCCGAAGATTCTAACCCCCACCCCCCCCCCTTGCCTTGAAATGTTGTTTGCCACTAATAGCACAGGGTAAAGAAGCTAAGAAGGGTCTTTGGGAACGAGGGTCATTTTGGGAACAGGGCCCGTATAATCCTCATGCACATTATTCCGCTAAACCAGGGTATATTAGTGACTAATGCCCTCTAAGAATGGATGAGGACATGATATGCTAAAAGAATACTCCTACTGTGGTAGCTTTGTAGCGCAACTTTGAAATGAAAACGCTGTGTGAATCTTTAGGTTATACCTCCACTCACCTCAACTCACTCAATTCAATCACGTTATGTACACAGACATTTGTTTCACCATCTTTTCACCAACCAAAAGTACTATTTCTGGTGAGACGATCGAATGAACGCAACACTTGCTCTTCGCTTGGTTTTGTCTCTGGTGAATGTCCCTGCCCAAACCCCAAATCTTCTCAATGAGTCTCATCCCTTACACTTGAATGTCATACTTTCCATTGGTATGTGACTCTTCGGTCAGGCCGCCTGCTACGATCAGTGTTGTTGGGGGGTGTTTCAATAGAGCGCCACCATATGATCCACATCCCAGAACACCCGAAATTTCCTATCACTCTGGCCCAAAACATTTTGATATTGCAGCACGACCACATACGGATACCAAAATATTGGCTCTTAATCTGATGTTTAGAAAAACATAAAACGAAAAGAGTGAACTCGATGTTACTAATATTGAAATATAGAAATAGATAAGAAGAAGAAGTAGAAATATAATAATTATTTTAATTAGGACCTGACAATTAAATGGCGAATCTTTGCCTTTTTTTTTTACATTGCCCTGTAAATAAAAACATTCATCAGTCACATTGTTAAACTTGACCTTATAATCGTACAATTGCCTCCATACGTAAGCGATTATGAGGTGAACCTTTGGCTCCTTAGTCCAAGACAGAAGGTGAACCAATTTGAAGGCTTCGGGAGGGTATGTCAACTTTCATATTCCTATTAAAGGCTAAAATTATAAAAGCTAAATGTAATAATTACTCAGATTGCCTGTTAAGGAACCTGACGTTTTATCTATGATGCATAAGATGCAGACTTCACAGTTGTCGAAGAGACGCTCTCTCCCTACGCCTTGGATGAACTCGCTCCTTATTATTAGGAAAACCACTACGTGCAAATCCATCCAGACACAGATGTGCGCTTTCCATCTACGCAACTGTGAATCCAAACGTCGCTAGAGTAACCTGGTCTGGAACACCCTTGAGCACTGTGATAAGCCTGTCCACCCCTTGAACAATCTCTAAGAAGTTTAAGAGAGTATACCCTCTGAAGAAAGACTTGCTTCAAACATTAACAACACTATATATTGGTATTGAACGCCTGGTGAGAATCTTTCTTCCATCTTGGAGTGGCATGACTCCTCTGTGGGGCTACCCGTGGTAGCAGATCATGACCTACTTTGTCGATTGTGGAACATGACCAGACAATGGAACATTGCTTTGGTCTGCCCAATGGCTGTAGCAACAATGCACAAACAAGGACCTTTGCAGATTCAGCTGAAAAAAAAGAAATCAACAAGCCAGATATTGATCACACCTCTGGCTTGATTCATATTTGAGAACCATTGTGTTGATTACGAGAAGAAGGAAGCACACACCCCACAACCCACCAATGCCAACACAAAAAACACCACACACGCGTGCGCGTGCAAGTCAAACTACACACACACACACAATCACATACATACCATACACACGCACAACACACTCACACACGAGAGTGGCGCTTGCAAACCCCACACGCATACCCACGGTGTACGCTCATGTTCAAGCCATTTGTTTCGTATCATAATTATATGACTATTGTCCTTCATCTTCAACAGAAATAGAGGCGCAGTCATATGCGTGCGTGACCTCGCTTTAAGAATTCCGTTTGCGATTCAAAAGAATTATATGGTCAGTAATAAAAAACAACGCCGGATTTTTTGGAGACCGACCAACTTGCTCCAGGAGCAGGTATCCTTTACTAACCTAAAGGGCAGGTATTTTTTTCTGATCTTTGGTTTATGAATAAATAGTTTCCCTCTACCTGAAAAATCATGAAAAATTTCATAAGTAAAAGAGGCAGAGGATTCGATAAACCGCACCATATGTATCAATGAGGTTAGCACCCACCCAGTAGAACTGCGAGGATTTGCAATTAATCCTTGATAATCTTAGCGGATTAAATTGATACTGCAATTGTGCGACCACCATCGACTCACCAAACAATGAATAGCTTCCCTCTGGAACGATCGTCACAACTTATGCTCCAGGAGCATTTGTGGGGGTCAAAATCTCATATAATCGACAGTATAATAGGTACGCTATAATGCTCTTTAGCAATTTGTAACTCCATTCCCTTCCTATGCAATAATAGGAAGCAATTACCAGTAAGGGAAAATAAAAGCGAAGAACAAATAATGGAAAAAAAAACGGAGTAGGGGGTAAAGGTACAGAGCACGGTAAGTTGAGTTTACATTATTGACCATGCCAGGGAGTTTTCCTTTCCCGCTACCTGTACTTTTATATAGTACTTCTATCTTGTAATTTATTTATAAGTACTTCGCAAGGTTTGAATTTTGCTTTCGTCATAATCATGTAGTGTTGGAATGAATGTCAAGTGAGTTTATGTCACCCTAATAAACTGAAGATAATAAAGCAAATTTCTAATTATGGTACAACAAACAACAGACATTTACCAACTCTATGTTCTATTTAATCTCCGATTGGATTCAACGAGTCCCTCCTGTTTGGTTTTTTTCGTTTATGAGTGTCCGTCCAACAATCCAATTAACTTGAGTAGGGGGCCTGAGTGTTACACGATCTTCCAAGTAAAGGTAGTGTTTTCTGTGTTGACGTAATTCCGAAGTGGATATCTTCACGAATCTTAACCTCTGAATCACCAGCATCGTGAACGTAAACCGCGCGGGCTTTCATTGAAGTTGCCAGGATCGGGTTCGCTGTTGTCATGGACCGGCCAGAATGACCGAAAACACAGCTGTGTGATTAATGAAGGAATGACATTATTAGTTTTGACATATATATACAGATTTAATAAAATCACATCACAAGAACCTAATAAAACAAAACCGGATAGTTTAGTCATTCCTGGTCTGTTACGGACACTTATTGCAAAACACGTAATTGAATGGAGTTTCAGATCTTCAATAAAAAACGTTAAAATTGTAATTCGTTACAATTTTTTTTGAGAATTTCTCTAAACATTAGCCCTAACGTCCTCTTCGGAAAATGCCTACCATCCTGACGGTCACCGCAATAAAGGAAGGTAGCGGTATTTTTTCTTGTCAAATCTAGGAGGAACTCCCTCTAAAAACAAGGCAGAGAGAGGTCCCACATCCGTGTTTTTTGAAAAGTGGCGAATGTTTCCGTTGGAGTCTTTTTCCTCCTCCGAGTCAATCCTTTGCTCTTCTGAAACTGGGAATCGCGCCTTAGGATATAGTCCGATTCGTGATGAATACCCCTTCCTTACCACTTGTTGTAATAAAGCTCGCTTAAATGGCACGACTATGAACAAGAAAACATTGGTTTGTTTATGCCGCTGTTGAGTAACAAAGTTATAGGCCTTAGGCTTAATGATAAGGCCTGGATGTGTGTTTATGTTTACATTTCTAGGGCTTATATTTGAATGATATGATTCCATGCTGTCTAGTCTTGTTTCTAGATATGATATGCCTGGCATGTGTAATGTTTTGCCTTTTTTAGCCATAGTTTATTTTGATATGATGTAAATGTAGAATTGTAAATGTAATGTAACTAATGTTTACTTGTTAGGCCTTAATTTATTTTAATGATATGCGCATCTGTATTTTTTCCTTTCTTGAGGCCCCGAAACCCCTTGTAGTTTCATTAATCAAGGTAATATGAAATTAGTCTTGCTTGGAATTACAAACAATATTGGACCTCGTCAACAAAAGACTTATTTTTTGATGACGTATATAGGATTTAAAAATACTGTCATGACCTTTCCGGACGTGCAAACCCCCGATACGTCTACTATAGTTTTTAAATCAAACTTCTTTAAAGACCATGTACATTTGAAAAAATTTGCGCCCTCAAGATTTTTCAAAATCGATAATTGTTGCTGTTGTAGGCTTTTATCTACACAAGCTCTCGCCCCGAAATGATTAAGACCAAATAGTTTTCCTTATGGTAAACATGAACGATTTTGTTATTTAAATGTTCGCCGGCGACTTAACACTTCCTGCATGGGGGTGGGTTCCTAGGTACCCCAAAATTTAAGTTTTTCTCTGCCGGCGATTTTACCGACTGCTGCAATTATTTGATTTTTTTTTGTATTTGTCTACTTTTGCCCCCTTGAAGAAGGGGCATCAGTAGGAAAATTTGCACCCCATCATTTTCTGACAGTTTAGGTCCTATTGAAACCCAAACGGCAACAAAATCAATTTTAGCATGAAAATCCTACGGGAATACACACCAACCCACACTATTATCAACACTCACTTCCATCACAAATATTCACTACATAAAATGTTTAAAAATTACCAAGTGTTGTACTGGAATGGTTCCATTGCCATGAACAGTTGGTGTGCCAGTGAAGTTGTCGAACAACTCCCATAATATAGTCTTCAAACCACTGTGACTGTCCCATGTCTTTACCTCAACACTATTGAAAGAAAAAAAAAATAAAATCAGAGGTACTCTTATTAAAACCTTTGTCTTACCCTCACCGAAACTATTCCAATAATCCTTCCGCTAATTGCATTCGTTGTGCTCATTTTTGTAAAACAAAAGTACCATACCACAAACAAACAACAGGCGTTTGGTCTAGCTACCAGAAACAAATTTGTTTCGTGTTCGTTAGCATTATGTCGACGTATTTTTTTTAAATATATTCATATGCACCCATGAATGAGCATGTGTGGTCCAGTGGAAAAGCGCAGGACTCGTGATCATTAGACCGTTAAAATCGCGTGCTCGAGCCCCACTGTGGTCAACGTGTCTGTGTTCCTAGGCAAGATACTTAATCTCAGTTGCCTCGTTGACCCAAGCGAAATCTGGGCAGCTGTTATGGGGAATATATTACAATCTAAGTGCTGATAGGTATGTGCGCTTGGCCAGCTGCCGTCCTAGGTGAATCGAAATGATTGCGCCGATTTCCTGAAGGCAGCGTAATAATAATAGGCAACAGCGTTTTGTATCCTGTGGAAAAAACACTATATAAATGCCGATATTATTAGTATTATTCCCTGTTTCGTTATAAATCTAAGGTTATTATAATTTGGAAAATACGGCAAGGAAACTTGTGCGATCCCCATGGCAAGACGGCAGTATAATCAAGTTGGTTAGTTGGCACAGTTGTCAGTTGCAAGGCATCAAAATGACCTCAGATGACCTTTGACCATGGTCCACGACCTTTGACATCGTTCACATATAAGGAACCCCTACTGCACCTTTACCCCACGTCTGATTTAAATCGGGCTTCAACTTTTCGAAGACCTGAAAACGAAAACCTAACCAAACTGGAACATGACCGCAGATGACCTTTGACCTTGGTATGTGACATTTGACCTCAACAACATATGAAGGAACCCGTATTGCACCTTTGACCCAAGCTAGGTTGTAATCAGACTTCAACTTTTCAAATAAGACACCAAAAATGAAAACCTAACCAAACTGAAACATGACCTCAGATGACCTTTGACCTCGGTCCATGACCTTTGACATCATCCACGTATGAAGGGACCCCTATTGTACCTTCACCCCCAAGTTTGATATAATATTGGATGATTTGAGTAGGATACAAGAATTTATCGGTCTCGCTATGAGTTTTGAAAATATATTGTACGAGTCGCGGAGCGACGAGTGCAATATTTTCAAAACTCATAGCGAGACCGATAAATTCTTGTATCCTGCTACAAAAATCATCCAATATTATCATTATTATGGTTTTCCATAATCTTCTGACTTGAAACCAATATCCTATAACATTTAGTTGAAAACAATTTATACACAAAGGTCCTGTGGGGTCTGAAAAGTGGAACAAGTAAACCAAAACCCCGCTTAAGGGAACCTACCAATAGAAGTAATTACCAGTACACCACAATAAATGAACCATAGACACCAGAAAAAAAAATATCAATTGTAGACCATAAAGAAATAGAACCAACATACAAATCGGGACCACCAAAGAGATGGAACCACTAGACACCGGGACCCACCAAAAATGGAACCAGGAACCACCAAAGAAATGGAACTCCAATACCACCAAAATCACAAACAGTAGACACAGCAAAACCCAAAATAATGACAACCGCCAACGAATGT
Organism: Ophioderma brevispina; assembly: GCA_023653785.1. Taxonomy (NCBI): domain Eukaryota; kingdom Metazoa; phylum Echinodermata; class Ophiuroidea; order Amphilepidida; family Ophiodermatidae; genus Ophioderma; species Ophioderma brevispina. The sequence goes on from JAMKCH010036330.1 coordinate 131,174, forward strand.
TGAACCCCTAACTACTTCAACAAACAGTAGCCTCCATTAAAACTCTGTCCTGGTCTTTTAAACTCATGTTCATGGTCTCAAAATCTCACATGGGGGGGTCCACCGTCTCTGGTGCATGGTTTTTTAATTGCTTCCATTAACACTTAAGTGACCAAGGGGGGGGGGGGCTAGGGACCCTCCAAATGTTTTCGCGCTGGGCCGCTTACGCGGGATTTTTGGCGGCCGAAAATTTTTTTGGTAATTGTCTACTTTAAATGCCCCTTCTTTTCATACCAAAATCTTAAATCGGGCCAAGCCGTTAATGAGTTCATTAGAAAGGGTCCCATGGGGGCACTCACGACGGGAATTCATTTTTAGAATAATTTTAAAATAAGAATAAGACAAGCCGAGAACCAAAGCATTTTTTTTTTGCTGATATAAGTTCACACATACCTGTAAGTAAACAATTTTAAAAGAACAATAAAATAATTAACACCTTTAATGTGCTGAAAACAAACAATTTCATCTGTACTTTGCCAAACCTTTACTGTGCAAACTCTATGGAAAATGACGTGTATTTTTTTGCAACACCCGTAAAAAATACAGGATCCCTAAAAGGCTAGTTTTGTGTTAAATATACGTATTGGGGTCTTCTAGAATAGAATCAAACCTAAAAATAAGTTTTCAAAATGTTTGATTGTAAGCGCAAGGCTCATTTTGAATTTTCCGTCTTTTTCTTGCCAAATTTTTTTCGCATGTTTTGCAATATTTTGGCCCCTATAATTTGCACCCCAAATCACAAATCTCATTTTTGTTGCTGATTTGGGGGTTTTGTCTTACTGACCTTCACACTTTGGTATAATTTCGTGGCAAAAATTCAAAAATTCCCTCGGGAAAAGGGTTTCCCTTAGGGGGGGGGGTGGGTCCATTGAACCACGCCCCCCCCCTTGGGCACCAACGGGGGTGAAAACCCCCCCTTTGGTCACGTAAGTGTTAAGCTGTGTACAAGGTATAGGATGAGCAGATTCTGAAACATAATAATGGTTTAAATGGACTTAAACTTTCGGACAAGAACACCAACCTAACCAAACTAGGAACACACACACACACCCACACATACACAGTCATACACACATAACGGACATGCTCGCCCTCACAAAATCCCCCTACTACTGCTTTCAAGCCAGGGGTAAAATGAAGTTCACTTTCGGTACAAAAATATTTCATATATTATATTTAAAGTTCATGGTTGTTAACGACGGGCATCAATGATCCCACCGAAGAAGAAAAATATTGAAATTTGCAGGAGTGGCTTAGAAGAGAAGGATTAGTCTAGAATTCTCACCTTTTTCAACTGAAAACCTTTAACAGAAAAGAAAATGAATCCCAATCATTACGCGTTGCAATCCATAAGTGTCGGTACGACATTAATGACTAAAAAATATCCGATTTTTGGTTCTTATTAGGTTGCTTTTGGTCGTATACCAGTAGGGTTTTCCGATTTTTCTGCTTTAGCAAATCATGCCCTTTAAGGCAAATGGTATAGAAGTTAAGTGTTTATATTATGTAGACTGTGGAACTTTTCAGTTACTGGTACACAAATACAAATTTGCTCAGATTTCTGCAAACGAATTGTTTAAATGCACAAACAATTTTTCCTCACTTTGGGAACGGATGAAACATGTTGAAACGGCTTCTTAAACGCTTCAAACGGGTGTAAAATGATCTATGATTTTAAAGAACTTCTTAAACACTACGTGACCAATGGGTTTTCGTTCCCGTTAGTGTCCACGGTAAACCATCCCAGGAAGCACTTTCCGTGAAGATTAATTTCTAGGCAACACAACATCAGCAATAAAAAATTTAAATTATGGTTATTGGGGCTGCAATAGTGGCAAAAACATTGTTTTCAAAATACGGGGCGAAAAATGTGCGTTAGAGGGAAATTCCAATGAGCCCTGCGCTTACATTAAACTTTTTGAAAACTTTTATGTTTTCTACGCTAGAAGACTCAAAATACATATATTTACACACAAAACTTGCAGGTTCGGCAATCCTGTATTTTTACGGGTGTTGCAAGATACACGGTCATTTTTCCCATAGAGTTTGTACAGTAACGGTTTGGCAACGTCCACGATGAAAAAGTGTGTTGTTTGTCACAGCCCATAAAGGGTTTCTTATTTTTTTTAATATTATATTTAATTTTTACCTTATATGTGTGCATATACCTCACAAAATGGCTATGGTGCTTAATTTTTAAAAATATCTCAGATTCGACTTCCGTTATTGCCCGGGGTCCATGGTACACCACTAAGTAACACTCATTACGGCTTGGCCGATTTTATTTTATTTTATATAAAAAGAACGCATTTACAAGTCCATTTACAAAAAAAAATCAAACAAAATCGTCATGCTAAAGCGTGTCCAGGCAATTAAAACAATTTTGGGATGGCATGACAAAACCCCCCCCATCCGTTACCGGCACGTCAATAAATCTTTATCCGCAAACATTTTTTTTATTTAACTATTACACTTAACTCTGCAAGTGGGGTTCCTATGGACCCTTTTTTTTTGTTTTTGTTCCGTTCCGGCCGGGCGTTTTTTAACAGCTGAAATCTCTTTGGTTTATATTTTTTGTTTTTGTCTAACTTTTTAGTTGCGCTGGCATTGGTGCAAAAAAACCAATCCATCGCGTCGTTTGGCGTTAATTACATGGTCCCTAGGAGCCCCCCCCCCCCCCCCTTATGCACTAACGGAAGCAGCGCCATGACAAAAATTTAAAATCTTAATAGAGTTACTGTGATTCCTGATTTTCATAATTCATAACCCTCATGACAAACAAAGTAAATAATTATAAAAACATTCTTGTAAAGGTATATTAGGCCCATGGTATCATAATATTTTTGTGAGTATCAAATATTTTAATCATCTGAGTGAGCAAGCCCTACTGCGATAGCGTTGCTTTCACCACAACCGTGTGGCAAGCCATCTACTGCTGATAGCAGTATATTACAATCGTATAAAGCGGTTTACCCTCCAACCCGCCTAGGCCAGCTGAGGGTCGGCCGAAATCCAGCATGGAAACACGGTTGAGGCTTCGTCCAGCAGTGGACAGATAATATAGGCTGATGATGATGATAGCGGTTTACTGTGGAACCTATGGTAAATTATACAAGTAAACTTAAAAATAATAAAATGGCAGGCACAATTTCTATTTGTGCTTAAATTTAAATATGTCATCCTTCACCAATTACATTAAAGCAATTAAGCAAAGTCTAGGTGAATCAGTTCCGTAGCAAATTGCAACGACACGAATCGCGTCATTTTTTCGGCACTTTTGACGCAAAATTAAATCAATGTTTTTTGGCCCCTAATTTTCTTAACTGCACAACTTTCCCTCACAGTGTTTTTTATTCTTATTTGTTGAGCTTTGAAGCCTTTTAACATGTGTTGGATTTATCTAAAAGCCTTTTGGCAAGTTGTTATATAGGGGGGGCCCATAGGAAGCCCCCGTTAATGCATAACGGAATTGCAAACCCCGTATGCAGTTAAGTGTAAAGACAATTCAAAATAATTCCCCTTAACTGCAATATCCCATTTCGTATAGTTATTTACCCCGGGGCTGATTCGTTTAAAATAACAACCAACTTTCAACAGCACAACGCAGCCGAAGATTCTAACCCCCACCCCCCCCCCTTGCCTTGAAATGTTGTTTGCCACTAATAGCACAGGGTAAAGAAGCTAAGAAGGGTCTTTGGGAACGAGGGTCATTTTGGGAACAGGGCCCGTATAATCCTCATGCACATTATTCCGCTAAACCAGGGTATATTAGTGACTAATGCCCTCTAAGAATGGATGAGGACATGATATGCTAAAAGAATACTCCTACTGTGGTAGCTTTGTAGCGCAACTTTGAAATGAAAACGCTGTGTGAATCTTTAGGTTATACCTCCACTCACCTCAACTCACTCAATTCAATCACGTTATGTACACAGACATTTGTTTCACCATCTTTTCACCAACCAAAAGTACTATTTCTGGTGAGACGATCGAATGAACGCAACACTTGCTCTTCGCTTGGTTTTGTCTCTGGTGAATGTCCCTGCCCAAACCCCAAATCTTCTCAATGAGTCTCATCCCTTACACTTGAATGTCATACTTTCCATTGGTATGTGACTCTTCGGTCAGGCCGCCTGCTACGATCAGTGTTGTTGGGGGGTGTTTCAATAGAGCGCCACCATATGATCCACATCCCAGAACACCCGAAATTTCCTATCACTCTGGCCCAAAACATTTTGATATTGCAGCACGACCACATACGGATACCAAAATATTGGCTCTTAATCTGATGTTTAGAAAAACATAAAACGAAAAGAGTGAACTCGATGTTACTAATATTGAAATATAGAAATAGATAAGAAGAAGAAGTAGAAATATAATAATTATTTTAATTAGGACCTGACAATTAAATGGCGAATCTTTGCCTTTTTTTTTTACATTGCCCTGTAAATAAAAACATTCATCAGTCACATTGTTAAACTTGACCTTATAATCGTACAATTGCCTCCATACGTAAGCGATTATGAGGTGAACCTTTGGCTCCTTAGTCCAAGACAGAAGGTGAACCAATTTGAAGGCTTCGGGAGGGTATGTCAACTTTCATATTCCTATTAAAGGCTAAAATTATAAAAGCTAAATGTAATAATTACTCAGATTGCCTGTTAAGGAACCTGACGTTTTATCTATGATGCATAAGATGCAGACTTCACAGTTGTCGAAGAGACGCTCTCTCCCTACGCCTTGGATGAACTCGCTCCTTATTATTAGGAAAACCACTACGTGCAAATCCATCCAGACACAGATGTGCGCTTTCCATCTACGCAACTGTGAATCCAAACGTCGCTAGAGTAACCTGGTCTGGAACACCCTTGAGCACTGTGATAAGCCTGTCCACCCCTTGAACAATCTCTAAGAAGTTTAAGAGAGTATACCCTCTGAAGAAAGACTTGCTTCAAACATTAACAACACTATATATTGGTATTGAACGCCTGGTGAGAATCTTTCTTCCATCTTGGAGTGGCATGACTCCTCTGTGGGGCTACCCGTGGTAGCAGATCATGACCTACTTTGTCGATTGTGGAACATGACCAGACAATGGAACATTGCTTTGGTCTGCCCAATGGCTGTAGCAACAATGCACAAACAAGGACCTTTGCAGATTCAGCTGAAAAAAAAGAAATCAACAAGCCAGATATTGATCACACCTCTGGCTTGATTCATATTTGAGAACCATTGTGTTGATTACGAGAAGAAGGAAGCACACACCCCACAACCCACCAATGCCAACACAAAAAACACCACACACGCGTGCGCGTGCAAGTCAAACTACACACACACACACAATCACATACATACCATACACACGCACAACACACTCACACACGAGAGTGGCGCTTGCAAACCCCACACGCATACCCACGGTGTACGCTCATGTTCAAGCCATTTGTTTCGTATCATAATTATATGACTATTGTCCTTCATCTTCAACAGAAATAGAGGCGCAGTCATATGCGTGCGTGACCTCGCTTTAAGAATTCCGTTTGCGATTCAAAAGAATTATATGGTCAGTAATAAAAAACAACGCCGGATTTTTTGGAGACCGACCAACTTGCTCCAGGAGCAGGTATCCTTTACTAACCTAAAGGGCAGGTATTTTTTTCTGATCTTTGGTTTATGAATAAATAGTTTCCCTCTACCTGAAAAATCATGAAAAATTTCATAAGTAAAAGAGGCAGAGGATTCGATAAACCGCACCATATGTATCAATGAGGTTAGCACCCACCCAGTAGAACTGCGAGGATTTGCAATTAATCCTTGATAATCTTAGCGGATTAAATTGATACTGCAATTGTGCGACCACCATCGACTCACCAAACAATGAATAGCTTCCCTCTGGAACGATCGTCACAACTTATGCTCCAGGAGCATTTGTGGGGGTCAAAATCTCATATAATCGACAGTATAATAGGTACGCTATAATGCTCTTTAGCAATTTGTAACTCCATTCCCTTCCTATGCAATAATAGGAAGCAATTACCAGTAAGGGAAAATAAAAGCGAAGAACAAATAATGGAAAAAAAAACGGAGTAGGGGGTAAAGGTACAGAGCACGGTAAGTTGAGTTTACATTATTGACCATGCCAGGGAGTTTTCCTTTCCCGCTACCTGTACTTTTATATAGTACTTCTATCTTGTAATTTATTTATAAGTACTTCGCAAGGTTTGAATTTTGCTTTCGTCATAATCATGTAGTGTTGGAATGAATGTCAAGTGAGTTTATGTCACCCTAATAAACTGAAGATAATAAAGCAAATTTCTAATTATGGTACAACAAACAACAGACATTTACCAACTCTATGTTCTATTTAATCTCCGATTGGATTCAACGAGTCCCTCCTGTTTGGTTTTTTTCGTTTATGAGTGTCCGTCCAACAATCCAATTAACTTGAGTAGGGGGCCTGAGTGTTACACGATCTTCCAAGTAAAGGTAGTGTTTTCTGTGTTGACGTAATTCCGAAGTGGATATCTTCACGAATCTTAACCTCTGAATCACCAGCATCGTGAACGTAAACCGCGCGGGCTTTCATTGAAGTTGCCAGGATCGGGTTCGCTGTTGTCATGGACCGGCCAGAATGACCGAAAACACAGCTGTGTGATTAATGAAGGAATGACATTATTAGTTTTGACATATATATACAGATTTAATAAAATCACATCACAAGAACCTAATAAAACAAAACCGGATAGTTTAGTCATTCCTGGTCTGTTACGGACACTTATTGCAAAACACGTAATTGAATGGAGTTTCAGATCTTCAATAAAAAACGTTAAAATTGTAATTCGTTACAATTTTTTTTGAGAATTTCTCTAAACATTAGCCCTAACGTCCTCTTCGGAAAATGCCTACCATCCTGACGGTCACCGCAATAAAGGAAGGTAGCGGTATTTTTTCTTGTCAAATCTAGGAGGAACTCCCTCTAAAAACAAGGCAGAGAGAGGTCCCACATCCGTGTTTTTTGAAAAGTGGCGAATGTTTCCGTTGGAGTCTTTTTCCTCCTCCGAGTCAATCCTTTGCTCTTCTGAAACTGGGAATCGCGCCTTAGGATATAGTCCGATTCGTGATGAATACCCCTTCCTTACCACTTGTTGTAATAAAGCTCGCTTAAATGGCACGACTATGAACAAGAAAACATTGGTTTGTTTATGCCGCTGTTGAGTAACAAAGTTATAGGCCTTAGGCTTAATGATAAGGCCTGGATGTGTGTTTATGTTTACATTTCTAGGGCTTATATTTGAATGATATGATTCCATGCTGTCTAGTGCTTGTGTCGATATAATGATGTGCTGCATTGTTTAATGTTTGCCCTTTTAGCCATATATTTATTTTGATATGATTTAACATGTAGAATTGTAATGTAATGTAACTAATTTACTTGTTATGCCTTATATTGATTTAATGATATGCGGGCAATGCTGTATTTTTTTACCTTTCTGAGGCCCGAAACCCCTTGTATGTTTCATTAATCATGTACTATGATTTCTTGGAATTAACAAAGAATATTGACCTCGTCCAAACAGAAGACAGTATTTTGATGACGTAATATAGATTTAAAAATACTTGTTTCCCCCCCCCCTTGAACTTTACGGACGTGCAAACCCCGATACGTCGACTATAGTTTTATCACACTTCTTTAAAAGAGACACTGGTACATTTAAAATAGTGCGCCTCAAGATTTTTCAAAATCGATATTGTTGCAAATGGTTGTAAGGCGTCTATATACAAAAGCTCTCGCCGCCCGAAATGATTAAGCACCAATCATTTTCCTTATGGTAAACAGAACATTTAATAATTTAATGTCGGCCGGCGACTTAACACTTTAAACCGCATGGGGGGGGGGTTCCAGGTACCCAGACTTATTTTTTTTCGGCCGGCTATTTTATTAACGCTTTGCATCTATTTGTTTTTTTTTTTTGTATTTGTCTAACTTTTAGGTTGTGCTTGCATTGGTGCAAAAAAAAATTCAAATCGCATCCGCGTCTTTTTTTGCGTTAATTAGGTTGGGTCCCTAGGAGCCCCCCCCCCCCCCTTAATGCACTCACGGAAGTGCCCATGACAAAAATGACAACTCTTATAGATTACTGTGATTTCTGATTTTCATAATGCATTACACCTAGGGACATAAACCGAGTAAAAATAATTAACAAAATCTTGAAAGTGATAAAGAAAAAAGTAGGCCATGTCCATAATATTTATATACGTCATGTAGAGGTTTACTGTAGGAACCTATGTTACTTACAATTAACCCTAAAATAAAATGGCAGAGAACATTTATGTTTGGGCTTTATGTGGTAAATATAGTTCATTCTTCACCCATTAAAGCAATCAGCACAAGTCTTGTAGAATGCCGTAGAATATGCAGAAACAAATGAGTGTCTTTTTCGCACATTTGACGCGAATTAAACAATGTTTTGCCCCTCATTTTCTTACTGAACAAACTTTCTTCATTTTTAATTTCATTTTTGCTTGAGTCTTTGAGCTTCTACATGTGGTGAATTTCATCTACACAATCCTTTAGGAAAGTGGTTATAATAGGGGGGTCCCTAGGAACCCCCCCCCCTTTATGCACTACGTAAGTGCAAACCCCTTATCGTTAGTGTTAAATTCAGCAGCACGACGCAAATGGGCGTTTAAGCACACGCCGTTTGCATGTTTCCCACGCTATGCCACTGATTGATCGTCTATAACCTTGTGGTTTTAATATCAGTGAGTACGAGTCAAAAATATTCATGTAATATACACATTTGTTGATTAGTTATGGACAACTTAAAAGTTGGCCTACAAGATACCTGGATGTCTTTATCCTCAAGCCAATGTCAATATTCTGTTTTGGGGTATGTTATTATTTATGTGAAAATATTCTCTGTTCTTCCAATGGCCTAGCTTTCATTTGAGAGCAAATTGACGAGATTTCATATTTTTAAATGTGTCCAGGCCGCTTTTAATGATGATAATTTTGGCACACTTTGACTGCATTCTTGCCCACTGCAAGCCGATGTGACATCTGTCTGTTCATAAATCCGAGAGCGACTGCTCCTTGGTGGAGTCGTGAAGACCAATGCCATAATAGAACCAGAAGCTAAATCCCGTAGGGCTCTAAAATTGAATGCGTCCAAGTCACACTACATCCAAGGTTTGATGCAAACAGAGAAAGTTATAATGGACCCCCTACACAGCACCTCCAGGTAGTTAGTGGAGTCATTTTTTGCTACAGCTTGTTACATAAGATACTACTTAAGAAGACCTTTATACTGCTCAAACTTAAGAGGTAGGGGGACTTACAAACAGTTTTTCCTCTCCTGACATTATTATAAGGATGATTGACTGAGTAATTACAATTTAACGACAACTCAACAACAAACATTGTGTTATATCGGTCATTACTTTTATCATTAATTACGTTTAAAAACATCAACCTTTAAAACAATACTCACCGATTAATTATACAGTTCCATTATGGTATTAATAACCTATCCCCCTATCCCTGTCAGATTATTCAATAAATCACTTTTTTTTGATGATATGATTTGTCCCTGGTCAGAGGTCATGATCTCTGCGACATATTTTGCTCATAATCCCACATTGGGATGAGCTTTTTACTGTAATTGTTTTTTGATAATTTATTTTTATTATTTTGATATTTTCATTAGCTAATTCTTGTATTGTCCTTTTTGTGACAAGGGTGGCCCATGCTATAGGCCCTATATTTGATAACTTACACTATTTTTTTCTAAATTCAGACATCATATGGGGAAACGAATTGATTTGAATACAATTTTTGTCCCAAGCGAACCGAACAACGTTTTGTGCAGACACAATAAACAATGGATTTTCCACATTCAATCTGGTCATTGAAAAGAACAAAACAAGCATCAATAATAAAATGTTGGGGATTGGAAAACATTGATCCTAATATCCGAAAATCATTTAAACGTTAGCAAATAGTGGGCCTATACACTAACCCCCCCCCCCCCATCATAATGGCATCTTTGTCTTTCCATACCAAAGAAGTCCGTACTCTAGAGGCTGAGTTCAACAATTTCAAGGGAGAATCAAAAGCACGATCTTGGAGTGACTATTTAGATGTGGTACGATGTGCAAGTTTCTCTGATCAACCTATGTTGAGATTGGGCTGCTGTTTACAACCTTTCCACCACGCTGCTGATGATCCCCTACTTCTTTGCCTTGGGCAGGTGGCAAGCCAAATTATTCATGTATAGGGAACGCCCATTCAGTGATTCATTAATGGAAGTACATTTTCACGGAAATCAACATCAGATTGGCTCCTGGAATGTTTATTAAAAATAACAGCAAGTGAAACTTGCGTCACGGCCATGGCAAGAGGGCAGTCTGGAACAAGTGTGCCCCCCCTCAGAAGATCAGAATACCTTTGACCTGGTCCATGACCTTTGCATCATCCACACATGAAGGAACCCCTATGCACCTTAACCCCAAGTATGGTTTAAATAAATCGGACTACTTTTCGAAGAGATGCGAAAAACGGAAACCAACCAAAACCTAACCAAACTGGAACACACATACACATACTGACATTCGCACCATCACAATCATCCCCCTCTGCCTTTTCACGCCAGGGTATAAAAAATGTTGAATAGCAATATAAGAGGAGGGTGGCACTCAATGTTGGTTTCTGACATGCCTTCCTCATACAGCAATGTTAACAGCACTGAAAAAGATGTTGCGAAATCGAAGGTGGATAAAGTCCAGCTGGAATAAGCAACACCCTCACAGAGTAAAGCAGGGCTAGGCAGTCATCCGGCTTTCGTTGGCCTTCTGGAGCATATTCCTTCCTTAAAACTAAAACAAATTCGCAATAACACGGCAAGAGTTTACTCTCACAAGCACCTAATTTTGAGGTCTCCAATTATAACCTGACCTTTGTTTTTTCCATGCTTCCTCACGTATTCAATTATTCCAACGCATCTGTGCAGATCGCCTTGTTCATTCCTGTCATGCTTTATCTCGCCTCACCACATGACTGGCCGGAAGCTGGAATGTATGCTGCAACCAGTCTTGATAACAAAGGGACTCCATTACCCTCATGCAACTCCTATAGCTGTCAGCTTCATTCTGCGGTGTAAAGTTGAAGTTCCAAATCATCGTGAATATCTTATCTAACCACTGATGGTTTCATTGTCTGGCCAACCATGCCTGGACTTCCCCCTGTGGACTGTGATGACCCTACAACAAAGAAGATCCCCGCATGAACAACGCCCAGCTCTGTGTCGCGAGGCTGACCCACGCTTTTCCATCAAGGCCACAACCCGTTTGGTTGGCCAATGGCTGCCGACAACCACCCGTCTGTTTCAAGGGCGAGGAGGACAATCTCCCGACCACTCGGCTTCGATAAGTGACCCAGTCCTGCGAGCCCACATTAAGGAAGCCAACATAAGACCTTCGCGCTGGCAGCGACTGACCAGGTGTAACAACGGAACACAAATCACTGTCCCACCATGATGCCGAAGCCACTTTCATGTTGGGTCGTGCAACACCTTCTCTCAGCCAAGTGATGCCCAGTTCTCCCTTAGCACAGTGGGTTGCAAGGTGGAAAACAGCTGCCATTAGCTAGGTTTGTTGCATTTCAAGCGTCCATCATTGGAAGACTGTTCCACAGTGAGCAGGTCTTCCTGCATAGATTGGCAGTCTTCCTAGTGCCAGCACCGCCTTCACGGAGTCACTGTGAACAATCTCCCTCCGGCACACCTGAGCACAAATGCTGAGAGAGTGGGCTGGACACCAGGATAGAATCCTTTTGGAACACTTATTCCGAAGCCCACGTTTCTAAACTCATTGTTGATCTCATGTCCCCAGGACAAAATACCTGTCCTCGACGAGTAGTCATTATGAACTTAACAAGGCCAGCCATCATGGGAAGATTCTGACTAGTCTAAGGCAGAGACATCGATCCATAAGACTGCTCCAAACCTAGGCTGTCTCGATGTCATTGACAAGTCTTGTGCCATTTGATCAGTTATGATTCATCTCCCTAAAAGCCATCAAAAACGCTTTGGGTGCAGTGTCAATCGCCTCGAACACATCATTGAATAGCCCCCTGCTTATCAGTCTCTCAAGCATCCCATATGTGAGACAGCAGCGAGATGGGTCCGCAGCCCTGGACCCTGCCAGTTGGCCCTCTTAGCTTCACATATTTCAATACCCCTCCAATCCATTATACTCCGATGGACTTGGCTACGATTCCTACAGCAGAGAAGCCGATTGAGTCATTCCACAGCTTCAAGGTACCATATTTTTCAAAACTCTGTATGGTTGCGTCGCCGCCAGAGCTTTCCCCCCTTTAATAACTCATATTGCTCAGTGATCCCATCACAGGTGAAAGTTTGAGATAGGCCCACAGCGAGACGTTTTTTAGAAGATTTTTAATAATCTCTTACTTAACAGAACGAGCATGCTCTTTCACCCGCGAGTACGGTCCCTCACCAATCCACTGCCGACAAACACTGAGGCGACGGAACCAGCTGAGACAGAACACCACCCCACAAGACAACCACGCGGCCATGGGCCTGCCGATGGTGCTCCACGCTCCACGGACAGGGTGGGCAAAGCCCACCCTGCATGCCTTCCCCGGCCAAGCATACCATTACCGGCTGCCTTCTCCATTCTTCAATACCGCAATTGATATTACAATGCAATTTACAACTCCACGTTCCTTGTCCCCACAGGGTGTGCAAGGGCCCCCTTCTGCATCCTGGAACGGAATGTCTAGGCGCCAGATGGAGCACATAGCAGAAGAAGCTGGACCTGGCAGCAGACCACCAGTCCAGTTCCACCGGGTAGCCTCATGTACCCGGCCAGGCAGGCTTTTCCAATAGGATGGCCATCCCCCCAGCAGAGCCGGAAAACCGTTAACCCCATTGGATAGTGCCGTCCTTGCCGACAACGTTGAGCATCAGGTTTCAGGCCAAGACATGGCATGTCCCACGAGTGCCTCGAGCAGAGATCGAAAGTACTGGAGGTCCTGAACCCCAATCCACCCATGAGCTGCCTTGCCACTCTTGTCCGACTCTGGTGCTTGCCGTACGGGAAAGTTCCTCTGTTAGTAGCTTGGCCGCCTCGATTGAGGGTGGGTCTTCAAGTATTGAACTGTAGCATCTGTGCAACAAAATTCTTTGGGACTCTTTAATTTTTGACATATGACATTAACAGGACCGCCGCACTAATTGTAACGTCCTGGCTTCATTGCCAATTTGTTTAGCTGATGTAGGTAATTTAAACCATAATCAATTTCACTTTTTAAACTGAATCACTTGGATGATCACTAAATTGAAATACCCTCTATTCTTTTGATTTATCTGAAATGAAAATATCGTTTTTTTAGCAGAGTCCTTACGCAGGATTTTTATTGGAAAAGCTCACTAAAACCGTTAAAAAGTGCATTTTTAAGACCTTGTAAATTCCAAATTATCGTTCCTTATTAACTATTTCACTGCAAATAGGTGGAAATTTGTAAAGGAACTGACCTTTGGACCTCCAGGTCACACTGTTCCCTCCGACATTGAAAAGTAATGGATTAAAACTAATCTGTCCAGAGTATTTATAAGTTGGTAAATTGTTACCATAATCATGGAGTATTATTCTACTGATATAAAAAAAAATAAAGAAATTGCCTTTCACGCTACCCGCTACCCCCCTTAATTTGAGCAATTTCGGGTATAAGTAGTTGTTTGGTATACAACATGCTGTAGCGAAAAGTGATACCACAATTTGACGCCACTAACTACCTGGTGATGCTGTAGGGGGTCCATTCTAACTATCTATGGCATCAAACCTAGATTGTATGGCCAATTGAACGATCACAGTATATCTGCTCAGGCCGCGCTCTTGGTCCTATCTGAATTGTGCATTTCTATGCATTCTAATTTGTTCGACAGAGTGACGTCACAGGAACCATACCACATCAATCAACTAGGAGTAGGGCATCGACTCAGAGCAAAACCCGTGTTGGCGTCCCAAATGTGATCCTTTCCCTAAGCGAGGAGTCTAAAATGTTAAGTTGTTTCTTTAAAGAAATGTGAAATTAATCATAATGTTTTGGACTAGTAACAACCATTTAATGGTAAGATACGGGCACATTTCAGTAACAATGGAGAGGTGACCATGGGGCTGCATACATGGGCGTTCCATGAGGAATCAAACCTCATGATGTAAATTTGGAACGATCTAAGTGCAATGCAAAAAAATATTTCAGGCAGTTTCAAACATGTGCACTTTGCCTGCCTCCTGTGTGGCAACACGCGTGTCGCAAATGTTTTATTGGTACGCGCTCGCGTCAGCAATGTTTTTAAGAAAATGGTACGCACTGCGTTCGTACAGCGTGCTTTGGTAACGCACGCGCTTCGATTTTTTTTTCGCAAAGTGTTTTTAGGTCGGCGGGCGCGTTGCAAGTTTGAGGGTAGCACAAGCCTCCCGCCAGGTCACCTTATCCCCGAACCATAACAAACTCTTTCCCATATTAACTTCATAAATCCAAACCATTCCCTTCAAAGGATTTTTTTATTATATCAATTCGCGTCTGTGTTCGAATGATTCCATTCAATCCCGAGGGGTGGCAAATCAATGCAACATTTCCGTGTCTCGTATTGAGGCCAAAATTTGGAGTAAGCCTCCCCTGGGCCCTCACGTGCTACAAGTTAATATCAATCCCGTTCTTTTGATATGAACTAGTAAGCTATTGATGTACCCAAGACACGTGCAGTGCTTGTACGTATAAGAAAGCGTGACTTCAACGATCGTCTCATGCTTTAAAGGTTACTCAGAGATTTCAAAATGTCTTTGTGTGTAGTAATTAAAATGGTCTCTCAACAAATTCCGGATCCGGATTTTAAACAACAATTGATTTTCTATGTGATTTGTGAGGTACTAATCGAGTGGCTAAGTTATTCACACAAATGATTAATATATGGACAGACATTGTGTAGTAATGCAAAAAAACAAACACGAATTGTTTGAAAATTGAGTGCGCCCCATCGTCGGGCATCTCTAAGTCCAGCCTTTGAAAGTGAGTGCTGTTGGTTAGTTTGGATTAAACACGGATTTAATGAACAAACAACCGCCAATACAAATTCCCATTCCGTTACCTTTCTGCACACAGGACAATCACGATATTCATCATTGGGAATCAAATGACATTTAAATTTTACTTCAAAATACTTCATTCTAACTTGTATTGCAAGGACAGAACAGTTTGCATTTGAAATGTATCTACTCCACTACATCTTTGACTTTTTAAAATGTTGGTATCAATACACCCCCCCCAAAAAAAAATACACTACCACAATATGCAATGAGTGACACGAAAAAAAATCTAATAATCTACAAACCGGTTATTTCAGGAAACGTACCCGTGTGTCCCGATGAAATTCCTGCTCCTTGGGATAGCTCAGACCACCCTGTTGCAAAATTTTCCGTAGCTCACCATCGAAATCCGCCAGTTCCCAGACCTCGTAATGGTAGCGATTTGACGCCAGAATCTGTATCTTCCCATCCACTGAATTCAATTTGAAACTTGACTGTGGCAATGAAAATGGAAATACTCTCTCAAACAAAATGCCATACCTAGATTAAACATGTTTGTCCCATGTTTATTATATTGGCAAATGTATGTTCTCCAATTAAAATAATTTAATTGTGTGTATATTTGTTTTTATATTATAATTTTATTGATTTAAATAATAGACTTTTATCAAAAGAATGAATTTAAACAGTTTGGATAACAGAGATCACGTGTGTATGTTTGGGGGGAGTGCGGGGTGTAGATGTGTGTGTCTTGCGCTCGCGCACCCGTGCGTGTGCGGGAGTGAGAGTGTTTGTGTATGTTTGCGGGTAGTCGTGTTGTGGGAAACTCCTCGCTCCCCCACTCGTTGTGGTTGTGTAGTGCGCTCGGCGCGGCTCAGCGTGTATGGACATATGTGTGTGTGCGAAATCGGCTTGGATCTCAAGGCGATTTTTCAAAGCATCGTCATATAATGACGCCGAGATTTCGAGAAAACTTACCATTACCAACGATTCGCCAACATTCACATATTCTCTTTTGTGCATTGTCTGTATTAGTACAGTGGAAAGGATCAACTAATCAATTTCCAGATTTTTCAAGTGTCACGGTTTGTCCACTATAATAGTGAGTACGAATGGTACCATTGTCTCTGTCTTGCAACCGTAGTCTACCCCCAT
Source organism: Ophioderma brevispina (assembly GCA_023653785.1). Taxonomy (NCBI): domain Eukaryota; kingdom Metazoa; phylum Echinodermata; class Ophiuroidea; order Amphilepidida; family Ophiodermatidae; genus Ophioderma; species Ophioderma brevispina. The sequence continues at coordinate 147,479 of JAMKCH010036330.1, forward strand.
TTTTATTAAGCATTGCATTCACGCTGTCTGTCAATCTTAACAAAAAATAATTCCACCACCACGGGCAATTATTATACGCACTCATTGTTAGAAAAGGACAGGATTAAATATTCCATTACATTTTCAAAAGGACAACGGTTTTGATGTGGTTTTGGGTGCCTGAAGGATACTGGCGAGAAAATGACGTAGGTGTACCACAAACAATGTCAGCATTGAAAAAATAATACAATCTTATTGAAAATATACCAAATTATTCCGTCTGGACTATAATATAGTTTTGCCCTCTCCCACCTCCGGTAAATGTTGAAAATGCTAATATACCACAGTGGGCTGGGCCTTATGTGCCTAAATAAATTTTACATACGTGTCACCCGAATTCACAGACGATACTTCAATCAAGTATTACGCATGACCAAGAACTCTTTCGGTACTTTTCGTCAGATCCACTTCCATGGCATTTCATCGTACCAGACACACGCACATGCGTCCTCTGTATCATACCAAAAACATCATTGATTTACGCTCAACGCGTATTGAGTTTGGTCGGATATGCTTTCCCATCCCCTGTAACGTACTGCGAAATTCATATATAACATAAGATCTTCATCTAACATCAGTTCCCTGGTTGCACTCCCATCTTGTGGAGAGGCTTATGTAAGGCTGTTAAGACCCTCCCCCCCCCCCATGTTTTCAGCATCGCTCTTGCCCAAAGACGCATATTGTTTGTCAAAATGTGACCTAAAGACCCCATATTTTTGAAAATTTTGGAAAACAATTTGGCGCATTAGATTGCTCTCACCCAAAACCCCTAATTTTGTTTTGTCCTCTGTCACAATAAGAATCTAATATAATAATATGGAATAAATATTTGCTTAATTGCATGACCATAGGTATTTTGCTTTCTTGTTATACGTTTTTTCCCTTTTGGCAAGTTTGTGTATTTACAAAAGTACAAGGGCGATAAACCTTCCGTTGACATTGAGGCACTTTTCATAACAATATTTAGAACAAAAATGTTATTTTTCAGTCGTGTAGTCGTGTGGGCTGATTTTATTATATAATTAATATTGAAAGAATCATAAATATTGATGCTTCTTTCTCATGTAATTGATTCAGTATTGCAAAAATAACGCAGGATAGGATACAATAAAATACATAAGAAATTCCAAAAAACGTGTTACTGTTAATGGCATCATATATGTTACAATATATTTTTTAAATGACGAGGTGTGCGCAAGAAGTGATTGCGTCCCTTTTTATGGGGGAAATTGAGGTATACATGCACTGTGGTGGTTGGGTAACAATTCTTACTGTATCAGTGGGGGTCATTTGGGGCAATTCCGTGACCGTGGAGAGCAGAGGCATCATTTCTCAGTGGATTGTTTTTTATGAAGGTTAATGAACAAATTAGCGGGGGTGCCCCTCGAGAAAGTGTGGGCGGAATCAGGAGGGGGAAAATTCATAATACAGGTGTCCAAAATTAAAAATTGCCACGATTGCTGCAAAAAGGAGCAATAGTTGTTCTTTGTACAGGATTAAAAAAAGGTATAGTCCCGCCTGTACTACCTACAAGGTATGGTTACCGAGTTATCAGACGAAATTCATTTCAAATGTCAAAGGTCATCACCAAAGGTAAATCTTTAATATTGCCACATTTCTTTTAAATGGTCTCAAATTGTGAACCTTTCCACAGGATTGCAATAACAGTAGTTGGCACTCAATTTGTATGTATTTATCGAGATAAATAACAACAAGGTGTAACCCCATTGACCTTTGATCTCCGAATTTTAGAAATATGTTTTAGACGGTGCCAATATGTTTTTGTTGCAGTCTTCCGAGGAAAGAAGAACAATTTGAGCTATTTTTGAAGCAAGCGGAAGGATATTTAAGATATTACTTTTCGTGATGACCTTTTGTGTTGTTATATCTCTATAAACATAAGTTGCAAGTAGGACAAACTATACCTTGTTAATAATCCTTGTTACAAGACGAACAATTTGGTTGCCTTTTTACAGCAGTCCCAAGCATTTTACATTTTGGACCCGTATAGGAATTCCTGGATTCCGCCCACAATTTCACGATGGGCACCCCCGCTATTGAAAATTGTTCATAACCGACAATAGAAGACAAATCCACTGAAGAAATGATCTCTGCTCTCTGGCTCTCCACGGTCACGGAATTGCTCCAAATAACCCAAACTATATAGCTATTTTTGTTTAAATTTGAAGTTCAAAATGGTCCGATTTGGCGTGTCAGTCTAGTGGCGCAAGAAGCGCTTAGACCACAACTTTGACACCAAAATCAAAAACAGCGCCCTTAAGGAAAATATTTGTGGATTAGATCAATTGATATGATTCTCTTATACAAAGGATGGCCTAAAAGCAACAGTAAGTTATATATGAGAGGAAGAAACCGATGGAATTTCGGTAAACCCAAACAATAAGAATCCATTATTTCCCCAGTTTCTGAGAGGACTGAGGAGATTTCCAGAAAGAAGCGCCCCAATTTTGTTGATCCCCGGTTTTTTGCATATATTGAGAATGCTTACCAATGGATTAGGTTAACACCTGAAGTGAATTAGCCGAATAGCCGTCTTTATGTAATAGCAGGAGGATTTAGTACATTCAGTCGTGCACGACAGAAGTCAAAGCATTGTTTTCTATGGGGCGATTGCGAGATAGCAAGCAAGTTCAAAACAGGTGTGCGGTTGCTTTTGTAAGTGTGTGTTCAAATAAAACCGTAGAAATCAAAGAGGTTTCTATATATATAGAGAGGGCAAAACGGTACGTAATCTTTAGAAAATTCACCGTCTAGCATGTTTTGCCGACCACAAAGAAAACTTAGAGTACCAACAATAGAAACAATGGCTGCCTCCGCTTCTTCCACATCCTGTGGGTGCCGCTTTGCATAAACACTAATCGGTCGTGATACAAATTAATTGATGTTGTTAGAGGTGGCCAGGTGTTAAAATAGTGTACAGGTAATCTGTGTCAAGTTACTCTTTTTTCTCATAATTGCAATGCGCGTTAGGGATAAAGATGTATTCATTGAGGCGGTTTATTTAAATCAAGGAGATATGCATGTGTACATTTCATTCGTTGAGTGGCCATGGGTTGGAACAAAATTTACCCACCCAATAGCACCAAAATCCAACAACTGATATTTTGCGGGATTGTTTGTATCAATTGACATTATGTGGTATACAAGCAACCAAACTGGGGTAGAAGTATTCTAGTGCAATATCAAAATTGTCAGCGGCCCAGCACGGAAGACTGTTTTGAATGCGTTTCACCCCCTTGAGTCGAAATGTTCTTGGCAGGTGGTCTACGACCGATCCAGTGGAAAATTGGCAGAAATGTGTATCATCAAAAAATCTCCTCCGTCACTGAAATCGATCTAAATATATCACTAACGTCCCTTAACTGCATATAAACGGTTCTGCCCTCTTCCCATCATCATATCTATTGTTCGTCTTGTTATACGGATTCCATTAGGTTTTGCGGAAGTGTCATTCTAGCTAGCTAGCTGCTAGCTAGATGTGACACTTCCGCAAAAAATAATGGTCAGTCATAACAAAAGAAACATTACTATAGGAATTTATGTAGAAAACCGTCTACCATTGTCAGGAGAGGGAATTAATTACATAATGCTTATCAGACACCCGCCATATCATGATCGCAACGACTCCTCTAATTAAGAGAGTTAGTGGCGAGACAAACAGAAAAGTCTGTCAGGCTGAATGCCAACAGCGTACGGGTTATGCCATGGGTGTGTAAGCAGGATTGTATTCAAAATATTTAAGCTATGATGTGTCGCTTGTGCAGTTAGGACTGGCATTGTCAATGGGTCATTACAGTATAAAGATTTAATTTCCACATTTATAATACTGTAATACTCTGGAATAAGTTAGAATTAATGTTAGGGAAAACCAATTATCGTGCACTCCTTATACTATTTTGTACAAAAGAAAGGGACATCCTGCATTTTTAAATTGTGAGAAAGAAAATTCTCAACGGGACTGTCGCATAGATACACAAATCGCCATTTTAAATATAGCCATTTCGACAAAAATTACCGTACTTCAGACCCAAATCGCCGGTAACTCAACAAATAGACCACACCTATCGCCAAATGTCAGAGTTGGAATTACCGTTATAAAGATGCCCCACGCGGTTCACAACGTAGTGGGACATTGTGATCGGTCATTCAGACCCTTTGCTAAATGAAAATAAGGAACAGAAGGTTTTATGGAATACCGATTGCAGAGCATCCAAGCGCTTGAGTGTGCTCAACGACGGCCCGAAAAGCTTCCCGCAAAATTCAACCAAGGTGTGTGCAATGGGTAGCGTGCAGTCTACAAAAGGCATGCACAGAATTGTAGCCTTAAAGGACGAGAAGAAGCGATCCCACATCAACAACAATCTTAATGCGTTCACGAGTCCACTCAGTTAATGATAAATTCTGTTGAGTCCAGGGATGTAGTCTGAACGTTACATTCCCAATTAGATAGAGGGTAGTGCGGCCATTGGGGGAAAAGTCATTTGGGAAGTACCGTCAGCGCTTTGCACTGATCCCCATTCCGTTTGTCTGATGAGTTGTATTGTTGACCCCAAATACGCCAGTTAAGCCGAAACACAAATTTCATTAGGAGGTTCGTGTTCAATAGGTGATATACAATCATCCAGCGTGAATGCCCAAGACCGAATACCTAGGTAGATTACCCCTTGGATATCTGTTGGTGATAGACATCTTAAAATGCGCATATAGGCCGGGTATCTGGTGGTTTTATTTCAAGAAAAACTAGGCCTAGGTTCTTTTTAAAGTTAAAATTAATAACGATATGTATCAAAAAATGGTGCCCGAATAATGGTAAAATTCAATTTAAATCTTTGCTCGACGTTAATGTAATATAAAGGTTTTCAAACAAACCATCGCGAATATAATGGTAGTTTAGAGATATGTTTCGCATGATAGTTTTGAATGTCTCGCCGCGGCTGACATGTCAGAAACTAGCAAAGCTCAACAACATCTCTAGACGACAATTATATCCTCGAATGGTCGGTTGGCTACCTTTATCCATACTTAAATGCACCTTTTGAAAAATCCATTGCGGGACCCCTGCCTTGGGTTTGGGGGGGGGGGGGGGGAGGAATTGGCCCTAGATCTAACAAGAAAAATAACGATAGCCCCTTTTTTGAGGTGATCGTCAGATTTTCCTCTTACGTTCATAGATGAAAATGACTAACCTACCGATCACCGCAAAAACAGCAGGTAGCGGTATTTGTGTTTGTTAGATCCGGTCGCTTTCCATGTAAACACAAGGCAGGGGTCCGGTCCGTGATTTTGAAAAATGACACAAAATGGCATTCCAGGAATTTAAAGGAAATCTGTCAAGATTTTTGTCAGCTCAGTTTGACTTACAATTCATAACATATATGTACATACATCACGAATTCCCGAAAAAATCATACAATATTTGATGTAAAATTCCCAACTATAGCATTTTAATTTTTGCTTTTTAGACATACGAAGAAACGGGCGGATTTTTCGCCATGCTTCCATGGATCAAACGCGCCCAATTTTGCTCTCCTCGTGACGTCAAAGTGGTGACCAATGCTGGTGAAAATTAGATTTTTGTGTATCATGAAAAGTTACACTATGCCAACACTAATTTTGGGAGTCATGAATCTACCGAATGGTTTATAAGCATGAGCTATAGTAGATTCAACTCACAGTCACCATAAGAAAAGTTTTGGACAGCGTCGCATACTTGGAGAGGAGACAAAAAAAGAAAATATATTTGGAGCCGATTCACCTGTTTCATGAACAAACTAAGATAATCTGGTTTTCATGTTGACATTTTGAGAAAGAAGTGCAAAGACTTTTGTGTTCGATCAAAAGTCAGTGCATTACCATTGAATACCACTGAAGCAAATACGATTAGTCAGAATCTTTTGAGAGATAATGTACCTCTAAATGCGCCTTACGTTGATTTTGAATGCTTTTCATATAAGCAATAAGATTGATTTTTTCCTGCTATCGGACTACATGTTTCAATAGTTTAACGTGGTAATTTTAATTTCATCCACTGCACATCCCCTCATTCAATGCCTGTACCTTCGAAAAAGTACTAGCAGTGACACAATGGGTGGAATCTACTATAGTGGTGTTGACGAAATATTTTAGGATTTTGCGACAGCTGGATAAGGATGCAATTTTGTTTTCGCTTATTATATTTCCACCAAGTTCTCAATTACAGAAGAAAACATCGTGTTGACTCGAATTGTATTTTTTGTCATTGCTACATGGATTAATCAAAGTACTAATCAAATTTGAAAATAAGTTTACGATGACATAGTTTTGTTTCAATTTCGTTTGTGTTTATAAATATTATTGATATAAAACACATCCTGATCGCAGTTCACTCGAATAGGAAAGTGGCAACACTTGCGATATGATGGTCATCACTTGACGTCACCCTTTTGCCTGCGATGTGGAGTTTTCGGAATCGTTTTCGAGTAAGCTATTGGGCGGAAAATTAAAAGGGCAAAATACTCAACAAATGTGGACAATTTTCAACTTATTTTGATTTATATGTATTCTATGTTACTTAAGCTTTCCATCCATACCAAATTTTCCAAATATTCAGAATCATGACATATTTCCCTTAAGGGATATACAAGAATTTTAAAATCAATTTAATAGACTCACCATTGAACCAGAAGCTGATTTCCGCCTTAACTATTCCTAAGTCAATATCTTCAAGGTATGCAGGGAATGATTCATTTATTATTGGTTGATATACACTTTCCCAAAGTACTGTTATTGTTGTGAACGCTTTACTACTGACGTAAACAGTTGTAATGTTTGGTTGAGGAGACTCTACCGTGGTGGTTCCGTCTTGATGATTCAGCTTGCCAACTGTTGTCAATAACGTCGGAGTTTCGTCAACTTAGATGTTAAAATAAGTAGGGTGAAAAGTAGGTGTTAACTTGAATTCACGACACCAGTACGCGGCGTGGGGGGGGGGGTAGCTTACGACCGCATCACCTCGAATTCCCAAGAGGCAAAGGGTAACCTTTTTGCTTTTTTTTTAATAAAGAGGTCCACAATTTAGGCACATTTCTGGTGATGAGATAATCAAAAGGTCTTAAAATAGACCTTTTCGAGGTCCTGCACCACGTTGATAACACATGTGAACGGCCCTGAAGTCACTTATAGTGGCCTCTATATCTATTAACCATGTCTTATTGAGACGTCAACAAAAAACATTAGTAATTGTGATTTTCTCAACATTGATTGCATCACGTAGAATGACAAATTTAGTCAGCGTTAGAGCACTTCGCTGAAAGCGGTCTTGCTATTAAAACGCAAGTTCTGAAATAATTGAATTAACTGGACAGCCAAGTACGACGGATCCTGATTAGAAGTTTAATACAATAATTGTCCTCTCTTTTTATAAATTATAATATTATATGAGAAGAGAGAAAGAAATAAATACAGATGAACATGCGTTGTACTTTCAGTTAAATTGTGTATTTTTTATTGCAGTAATGGAGTCATAAAACAAAATTCAAGAAAGAAACCCCAATAAACATAAAATCTGTCCTTGCTATATTCGGGTGCTTTCTTTGTTCCTGATCCTGAAAAGAATCTCATAGTACTTGCGCCACGCGCTAATTCTAGTCGCGCTACTGCACACTTTGTGTGACCTTACGCCACAGCTGTTTTAGTCCAGGCTACAGACCATGTGACCTTGTTATAACATATATATAATGTTTTTCAATGTTTTCTAGACCAGTTTTTTCCTGCTGAATCTGAATCCGATGGATGTCAGACGAAAAACCTTGAGCATTTTCGAGGAAACGCCAAAGTTCAAAATGGCCACCAAAACACTAAAAAACTCATATGTTAATTACTCAAAAGTTGTAATTTTTTTGCCTGTCCAGTCAAAACACCCATTGTGACCATTAAAATGTGATTCATTAACCACCTAATTAAGAGATTCAATATGGCCGCCAATACAACAAAGCATCTGATATTTATCTACTTTTGATCGTAGAATGGTAACATGATATATATACCAATGCTTTAGCAATCAATATATTAATTGAAACAATTATGAATAGCTTTCAACAATTTGCTAATCAATCAAATCAATAAACCATCAAGATGGCTCCAAAATGGCAAAATTCATTACTACTTAAAGGCAAGAGCTGCTATGTTTGTGTATATCACTATAACTGCTTCAGAGCAATTTAAAAACAATTTATCATAACACAATCAAAGTGATTGGGATCTGCAAGATTGCATCCAAGATAGGCGTTCAATATGGCTGCAAATGTCAATCAGTAAAGGTCAGTAATTCATTCACGCTGTAGGCTAAAGATATATATTTTGTGTTTTTAGTTGGATTAGCACTTCCAAAAACCCCAGTAAGGCTATCTTAAGTGTCACTAAGTCGATAATCATCAAATACCCCAACATGGATGCCAATGGACGCCTAAAACCTATCAAAACAAAGATACATATCTCTCTAGACTATTAGTGATCGGATTTTCGCCTAGTAAGTGCCATTTCCAGCCATATTGGATACCCATTTTGGATGGCATCTTACATGTATCGATTCCTCTGATTACCTAATGATGTGTACATTGATCTGATTGACTTACAGGCATGTACACAAACATTGCAGTTCTAGGGATGACACAGCTATCAATTATAGCCATCTTAGAGTATTGGAAGCCATCTTTGGATCCTATAATGACGGAATTTATTATCACATATTTAAAAAATATGTCTTATGATTTTAATTAATTTTTGACTGCCAAAACACCAGGATCGATACCAAATTACCTATCTTCAGTCAGAAATAGTTCACGATCAGACACTTTATTGTTTGGGCGGCCATATTGAATTCATTGATTACGTGGTTACAGAATCCTATGTTAATTGGTCACAATGGATGTTTAAACGAGACAGGATTGAAAAAAACACAACTTTTGAGTGAACAAGAGATTAATGTTTTGTGTTTTGGTGGCCATTTAGATTTTTTGCGTTTTTACAAAAATGCTCACGGTTGCTCGTCTGGCATCCATCGATTTCAGAATCAGCATAAAAAACTGGTCTAGAAACCGTTGAAAAACATTATATATTTAATAAAACAAGGTTGATATTAGGTATCAATGAATCTGTAGCCTGGACTATTTGACTCCATACGGATTGTGTCTTTCATTCATCGAAAATTTTAAGCTATGGCGACACAATTTTGACTGTAACTACCTACATGCAGGGGCTATTTGTTTCTGTAAAAATCAGAAAAATGCGTTGTATGAATCTTGCCATATTATGGGCTACAAAAAATCATGATTTAGCGCCCTCTCTATGCCCAATCTCCGTAGAGATATGTATGAAGCTAATTGTTTAAGAGAAAAAAAAAACAACAACAATAACATTCATACAACTTTGATATTTTGCACATGAAGTAGCTAGTGGAATAGCTGATCAGAATCAGTTGTCAAAACTGTGTCGCTATGGGTATTTTCGGTTTTACTCTATGTTGGCACAACAAATGAGACTGTCAAGCAGTTGTTACTCCCGCGTAAGCACCCTTTAAGGTTGACTCAGAGATTTCCCGATGAGGGCGCACTCATTTTTCAAACAAATCGTGTTTTTTTGCATATACTCATTGCTCGTCCATATACTATCCACTGTGTGAAATAACTAAGCTGAAATCGAAGTCTTTCATATATAAAATCACAACGCATCCGGAAATTTTGTTATACACGGTGCCCTATGGCACTTTTATACTGGGCATAAATGTTTACTGCATGAAAACGAAAAAGCCAATCCGATCCATCTCTAACTTTGGAAAAATAAAAAACATTTTAGATAACTATCTTTAGTTCTAGATGATTATTTTTAATTACTATACAAAAAAAATTATACTTCGAAATCTCTGACTCAGCCTTTAAAGTTTTAGGTTTTTTGCGGATGCAGATGTACAAGTGGCATGATGCCTTACTTTACACGCATCCCGATACCTTTTGAAGACGTGTAAAGTTAGGCAATATACATCTGCATCCGCATAACCCTGAAATCTGAAGGTCTTAAAGTAACTATTAAACTTACTTTGCAGGCAATGCAACTCACTAAAACCAGTCCGGCATACACAGCTGTCAACATCTCCACATTCCCCGGGGAAACATGCGTTACTATCTGTTCTCCACGAACATTGCTCTAAAGAAAATGACAAAGTAAAGTTTTAACCACTGACCTCTACACATGGAAAGCGGGTCTGAGTCGCCGATTAAAACAACAGGAAGTTGCTTTTTGTCTCAATGTGGCGGAAAACAATGCATACACCTGGTGGTGCGCATATTCCACACAAATGTTCTATTCTTATACAAAAACTTCTTTAACTTGGACAATAAGGTGAAGCCATTTTAAGAAGGGCAAAATGCAACTTCCTATGGTTTGAATCGGCGACTATTCAACGGTGTGACAGCCCACTATCCATGTGTAGTAGGTCAGTGAGCTTAACCTCCATGGGAGTTTCCTATTGATTACAAGAAGGCTATTAATAGAGCCAATTATCACCGTGTTAAGAATGGTAATAGGGCTAATATATTTAAGAAACTATTTTATTGGTTGCTCAAATGCCAATAACATGTATTCAGCCAATCAGAAACACTGTAAGGAAAGGCAGTAGTAGAGATTTTTATATAAAATAAAGACGGAGTTTTCGCCTTATTCTCTTCGGATGTTATTTATCACATTGGTAAGCATTCTAAATATGAAAACGTTTTGAAAAAAGAAACGCATGGTGTTTTGAAATCCTTTTATTTTGGAATGAAATCCATTGAGCTGACATGCTGGTGAAAATATGACATCAATAAATGTTTTCAATATAAAATAATGGATTCATGACATATTCTAATTAATAATTATTAAGACAATTCAGACTGTCCAATACTGTTGCGTGATCTTGTAAATGACATACGTTTATGGAAGTTCTAGTGTAGCTGCACTTTCCTTTAATCTCGAGATAAGGTTCCTTATTTAGAAAGAAAGAGCTGTATCTCGAGATAAAGCTCTCTTAGCTGGCGATAACAAAACTGAACACGAAATAACGGTTATTATCTAAAGTTAAAATAGCATATCTCGAGATAACTCTCATTTATCTTAAGATTAGGAACTACATCTCCAGATAAGCTTTGTTAATCCTTGATAAAGACTGTTTATATTGGGGTTCAGATTTGTTAACCCTAGATAGGGATTCTTACTTGAGGATCATCTTTGTTATCTCTAGATAGGCGGGGTTAACTCTAGATATAAGGACCGTTATCCTTAGATAAGGACCGTTATTTGCGGGTCAGATTTGTTATCTGGATATGGATTTCTTATCTGGAGATAAGCTTGGATAAATCCAGATAAGGACCGTTATTTTCGGTTCAGCTTTGTCATTTCTATATAGTTAACGGAGTGTAAACTCCAGTTAACGGAGCGTTATTCGGAAATAAGGCTGCCTCATTTCTGGATGAGACGAAAGTGATACACTTGAGCTTATATATGGAAGTTAAAGTCTATCACTTTCACCTTATTATATGGAGATAAGGGAGGCCTATCCCTAGATAACCCATGTTATCTGGTAATAACAAAGCTTAACTCCGAATAACGGTCCTTATCTGGAGTTAAAAAGCTTATCTGGACATAAGGACCCTTACCCTTAAGTTTTATTAACCCTATATAAGAACCGCTATTTGGAGTTCAGCTTTATTGCCTCCAAATAAGGAATGTTAAATAAATTAGTTATTTGGGGGATTTGCTTTGTTATCTAGAGATAAGTTTCGTTAACTTTATATATTAAACGTTGTTTAGGGTTCAGCATTGTTAATCCAAGATAAAGACAGTTATTATGGGGTTCAGCTTTTTAGCCCTAGATAAATCGTTATTTGGTGTTCAGCTTTGTTATTACTATATAACGTTTATTATCATAAGATTTATACCGAGATAAGCTTTGTTAACTCCAGATTAGGCCTGCCCGGTCAGTGTTGTCTCTGATAACACCAAAAGTATCACTTTTTGTATTGATGGGTGTCACCATTTAAAATCGCGAGCACCGGACACTTACCTATAAAGTACTCACTAATAAGGTTATACGAATAAGGTTATACAATCTGATTTGTTAAGGTCAAATGCGGCAACAGTACGATTGAGGTATATTATACAGATATCGATTACCAAAAGAATGTGATAGTAGGAAAATATATCATGATGTCGAGTTATGACTATCATTTCACGAGGGAAAGCCGAGGGAAATGAAAGAGTCAACATTTGAATTAATGATATAATCAGTCAATATTTGTCTTATGTTATGATATCAACTTTTTTATCATGCTATGTGATAGTAAAAAAAATATCAAAATACTGTAATCATGATACGTACTGACACATGATTCTTCGTCGTCACTGAGCTTATACGCACGTCCAAACACATCACCGTAATCTGCTTCACATTGCAGACATAGTTTCGCAGTCGCATTCTTACAAGTAAAGTAATTACAATTAGAAATCGGTTGCAAGTTACAAACTGAAATAAAACACACACACAGTGCACAAGAATTTTATAAGGTGTATTTTAAAATGTTGAAATCGACATGGCTAGATAAGGGACAGTCACAAAAATTGAAAACATTTCAATTCGGCTCATGTCGGCAGTCATTCTGTAATTCTGGCAAACTGATTTTTTTTTAATTTGTGTACACATAGACGTTCATAAAGTTATCTCAAATTGAGAAAAAAATATATGGTGTAGTTATTTGTTTCGTTAGGGTACATTTAACGTTTTGACATTATTCTAACTTTGACCCTATCATCCTTGACCTTAATTTATCTTTCACTGAGGCCAAAACGATATTGCACACTTAATGTTATTTGAACTTAACTTCCATTTGTCCCAAAGGAACTCTAAGCGATCACCGATCTATAACCATAATAACTGCGTCCCCTTAGAGCAGGTGTGGCAGGAGATATAGTCCTCCGGGCTCACAGTCCGGGACCAATCGATTCAGTTGACTCTTCACGCAACATTAGTTTCACGCTTTATTCCGTTATCGTCTATGGAGCCCGGACTATGATACCTGTCGGACAATGGTTACTTTCACACCGGCGCCAGAACTGGTTATGTCCAAAATGGAATTTTGAGGTAGACGAGTTTAAAGTTTGATTATTGCTAAAAAATAAGAAAATCAAGTATAAGAAGCATTTGAAAATCTTAAATAAGTAGTAATCTCCAAGGTTCATGTTACTTATACTTTTCAAAGTTGATATATAGGCCTCACACTCGTTGATCCCAAGGATGGTCGAAAAATGGTAAAATGGACATAGCCAGTTCTGGCTCTAAGGGGGCGACTGGAGAACATTATAAAATGCTTATACTTACGAGTTCCTTCAGCTACTAGTGGGCCAAGTTTGTATTGACTCCATTCATAAAGCTGAGCGGTGTCGCCTAGATATAAAGCAGTCACCGGTAGATGATCTTTGTCGTTGATAGTCCCACCATCTTCATTGGTACCAGTAGTAATGTAATCGTTACATCTACAGGGATTGCAGGCTATTAAGCAGAAACAAATAAAAAAGACAAATGTAATAGAAAATTCTTAACGGAAATTATCGGTTAAAAGGCGCATTAACATGTCGCTTTGTAATGCGGAATGTTTCAAATTCATCCGTTCTTATGAAAACTATAGAGGGCGTCCTTCATTCCTTAACCGGCGATGTCCTTTTGATTTTAACAAGTTCCCACTAGAATAATACCAGCTTTTTTGGTTTGCAAATCATCTGAAAGTGATTATAAGATTGTGTTTAGGTTTTTTTTGAAGAAATCGAGATACGAGCCTGATACGGGCGCGTTTATCATCCAGAGTGCTATTGTTTTCCTTATAAGAAAATATGTTCAAGCTAACTCCTTACGGAAACCTAAACGGCTATCGTTTTGTAATTCATATATGTGATGGAGAACGATACGGATAACGAACCAAATATGAACAAAAGTTTTTGAGAAAAATGCATTCGAAAATGGCAATACTTCGCAGAGTCGATTATTCAGGGTTCAAATTATTCAATTAGAGGAGGAAATTAACACATCCACGTACGTCACCCCAGATTTTGTTTGTTTGTCAATTTGTTTTCTTGTTTGTTTTTGTTTGTTTGTTTGTTTGGTTTGGATCTTTTTCGCAATTTGGACTGTCGATATATAGTAAATTGATATAGAAAAAAATGATATAAAATAATATATTTTGTTTGTATAAGTAAGTATTTTAGTTATTTAACTTTTCATTTTAAATTACAATTAATGCCTAAAACATCCGTCTTTAGAAATGCTTTTAAAATAATTTGCGATCAAGTCTTAACTTTAATCAATATGTAAAAACCCCAATGTCTCGGTTCCTAAACAAACAAACGATCAAATGTTTTCTCAATACGTTGAATATGTAAAACATCCGTCTTAAGAAATGCTTAAATAATTTGCGATCAAGGCTTAACTTTAATCAATATGTAAAATAACCCCAATGTCTCGGTTCCTAAATAAACAAACAAGCAAGTGTTTTCTCCATATGCTGAACTTAAACAAATTGGCACATAAAGGTTAAGTGCATTTTTGTTTAGTTTTGAGATAAAACGGTTTAAAACTTAAAGAATGTGAAAATTGGCATCCAAAGTGTTTATTTTTTAAACATATCTGTACGTAATGATGCTGTTTCAGGTAAGTATAAATTTGTGTCAATAATTTGACAAAGCAAAAACCTCTTTTAAGTAAAAAAACGTACTTAACATTTTGTGCACCAAACACCGACCACTTAAAGGTGCTTGTTCCGATTTATGTGTATTGTGTTTTCTACTTGATATGAGAACCTGGTACTTGCACACGCACCCCATCAAGTACCGTGGGAAACAAACTTGCGGTTTTTGTGGTAGACGCAATAATGCATGTTGCAAAGCCCTATTCAATACTGTGCTAAAATTGATGGTTAACCACTAAAACGGCGGTTTTTTGTTTATATCTTGGGATGAAATGGATTTGAGGGCTCAAATTTCAGGACGACAATGAGAAAAATATGGCCTTTCATCTAATATCAAAATCGATACTACGTCCGGGTAAATCAGGGGGTCCCTAAGACGATCGGAACACGCACCTTTAACAGTTTTGTGCACTAAATGAACGATTTAACAACACTTGTCATTTAACAATTTAGTGTCTATGCCTATTTACCATGAAAAAAATGTCAACATACCTTGCGTATGTATGTACAACAATATCCTCTAAGTGCAAAAAAGTCCGAGAGAAAATGAAGCATATTTAATGTTCAAAATGAGACATGAAGGCTTATAACTTACGTAAATCTGCATATGGTTCCATACCTGCGAATTATGTGTAGCGGTCCGTTTATTCGCACTTGCTGTGATTAATTCACGATTGCTCGCTTAATACAATTCATATAAAGTTCTAATCTCGTACAAATAACAATGAATGTGTACTTTTTAAGATTGAGTACCGATCAAAATAATTTGCCTTTCAATAAAAATTATGTTGGGATTTCTTTTTCAACAACTGTTCAAAATGCTTGGCACTTCGGTGTGTGTGCATAGCCAACACGGGACACGAGGCTCATGAATATCGATTACAGAGATAACCCGCCCCAGATACAAGCCCCGCAAATCAATTTGGTTCAAACGATGACATCATACTTATATTAGGGTCCGCCAAGTTATGGACGGAACTCGCCATAGAAACCCACGTTATCAATCTCGACCCAAAGTGAAAGTAAGTAGTCCAATTGACCAGGTATGCCCGCCCGTATGGTGAAGTGAAAATTAACGGTTAGTAGTTATCGCGCCCTCTACCCTCAGCTATTTTTTTATCATTTCTCTTTGCGATGGGCCTACTGGTGAAAAAGAGGCTACTGGGGAAAAAGTTAAAGGCACAATCAGTGATTTGCTAAATCAGAAAATTTTTGCATGTCTGTAACAAGTATGGGTATCCTAACATACCCTGCAAATGATACGACTAAAAGCAACCTAACAAGGACAAAATCGGATGTTTTAGTCATTAGTGTCCGTTCGGACACTTACTACTACACGTAATTGAATGGATATTCGTATCTTTGAAAACTGCCGTTTTCTTCGTTTTCGGTCAATTCTTCAGTTGGAAAAGGTAACATATGAGAATTCTACAGGCTTATTCTTCGCTTTTAAGCTATTCCTGCAAATTTCAAATAGTTTAACTCTTTCGAATAAATCACTGATAGTGTCTTTAAGTAAACACACACACACACAATTGGAAAAAAGTAAAGTAAAAAAAAAAACAATTGGACTACAGAGTAGTCTAACCCCAGGGGGCTTAAGAACACGACTTGTTATACTTACAACCATCAACATAACATGGACAACCAAAGTCTTCAAATTTCGCACGTCCCCAACCTCGGGCTGTAGCATGGTTACGGTCTGTCCAATAATTCCACTGTTCATTTCCCGTATCAAGTATCCTCCTGCAATTGAAGACACAATTGATAACTTCCACACACTAACACAATAGAAATGTATTTAAAATATCTTGCATCTTGAAAAAATTTACGATTATTATTCGTCAGATTTGCTTCAATCGGACCATACCAACTCATCCACCTTAACTTAGCCAGGTGTGGATTCGTCTCGCATTGAACCGTTCGCAGTCTGATATTTCATAGCTGGATAATAATTTCATGAGAGTTTTTCGCAGCTTCAACAAGGGATTTTGGCAGCTCAAGTGGTGAGAGGTAGTTGAACTTTGTAACCAATGTCGTAGATGCACAATGTTAGGCCAAAAAATTATTGTTTACAGAAAAGTCCAAGATGGGGAGTTTTTCGTTAACTACTGTCCAATATTTGGAACATGTTAAGGAAGAAAAAGAACGGGAAGAAAAACAAAAAGGGCACCAATTTGAGGAGAGAAGGTTGAGATAAAGAGTCATGGGTTAGAAGAATTGCACAGTGTTTAAAGAGGAAAGCGTTAGCTGTTATGAATAACATTGAAATTGAAGAATATGGATGAGATATTTTGAAAGAAGTTGTGCTGCAATCTTTCAATTTGTCAGCGGAATATTACAGAAACAAATTCAGAACAATACCACAACCTGATAGTCAAACTATCAATTCATTCACCATGTCAGTCTCTAGTAATTACCAGTCATGGGTAAAATATTCTGATATCGAAATAGTGTCCGATCATGCAAAGCAGCTATCCCAATTAGTGATTAGGAAACAGGTATTGCAAAAGCTACAAGATGAGAAAATACATCATGCAATGCAAGGTTCTAGGCACTGATGGGATTGTATATTGCTGAAGAATGTGCCGCTCTGGAGCCTAAAGGTCGTTGCATAGTGTCATGCCAATTACCGCTTTGCCGCTCTGATGATGAAATTTACGGCACTACGCAATAAAATTAGAATCGCTAGCGGTGACCCAAGCGCCAATAAATCGATCTCCCCGCCGGTCGGGCTGCCGCTTTGCCCATTGCGGCAAATCGCATGGAGTTGACTTGAATTCAACTTTGGAGCGATGTCGCCTAATCTACGTAGTAACAAGCGATAGCACCGCTTGACATTAATAGCTCAATCCTGCATGCGGCGTACACCAAGCGGTTTTCCCGCTGAGCGGCAAGCGGCATGACACTTTGCAATCACATTAATTACTGGGGAGAAGTGGAGAACCGTCTTGTGGTCTCCCCTGTTAGTAACTACTAGCCAGTGAACTAATCTCTGCAACACCAAACACTGTTTTCCCTTAACGTCACTTCTTAAGTATACCCATATCATGACTAGACCTCAGCACAGGCTTTTTCTAAGGTCTGCATTGACTATAGCGCCATTGAACGTGGAGGGTTTTTCAAATGCACAAAGTAACATCATTGCTGATATGTGTAACAATCCCGGGTAACAATCTCCAATGCGATGTCCTATGTCTGCAGGAAACGCACATAGGAATCGATAACCATCGCCCAACCATACCAGGAATGGTCCTTGCCATCGAGAGACCACATCGACAATATGGAAGTGCTATATGTGAAAACAGGCACCACAGTAGAAGCAACCTCCATGTCTGTTGACAACAACATCGAAGTCCTCACCATTGAGCAGCTCTTTCATAGTTACATCCGTCCATAATAATAATAATAATAATAAATAGTTCTTATAAGGCGCAAAATCTTCAAGAGAACTCCGAGCGCCGTAACAGTCAACACAAACAAATCAAACAAAACAGCTATGAGCCATGAAAAGCTTGACGAAAAAGGTGAGTTTTAAGCTGACGTTTGAAGTCTTAGAATTTGGGGATACTACGAATGCTGTTTGGAAGTGAATTCCAAACAGCTGACGCAGCGAAATGAAATGAGCGTTCACCAGCTGATTTAAGGTTGACCCGTGGAAGTTTCAATAACTTTTCAGATGATGAGCTGAGTGAATGTGATGGTTGGTAAGTGGAAAGCACAGATGACAAATATAACGGCAAGGTACCTTCGAAATGCTTGAAGGCAAAAACGGCCAGTTTGAATTTTATGCGAAATTCCACGGGTAGCCAGTGAAGCTCAATAAGCAAAGGTGTAATATGGTCATGTTTCCGTTTCTTGAGAATTAGGCGAGCAGCACCATTTTGGATGCGTTGTAAACGTTGTAGTTGGTCGGAGTTGATACCAGTTAAAATGGAATTACAAAAATACAAACCTCCATCGGTAGACTTCAAGCACCCTCAACTCAGCCTTGGGAATTCCACCAAACCTCACTTCTTTATTGGCGATTTCAACAGCCAAAGTACCCAATGGGGATACAATGAAGCTAACAAAGACGGACAAGCTGTCGAAGAATGGATACACAGTCAACATCTACGTCTCCTTCACGACTCTAAGCTGCCGCCATCATTTCATAGCGCCCTTTGGAAGAGAGGTTACAACCCTGATCTAGCTATTGTTAGTAAAAACATAGCTAACTTGTGTAGCAAGATTGCTCTGGATCCTGTCCCACTAACTCAACATCGACCAATTGGTATCCAATTCAACGCTGCCTTTTAAACGTCGCTTTAACTATAGGAAAGCAGACTGGCAAGGTTTCACTGATGACCTGTATCAGAACGTGAAGAGGATTGCTCCAAAATCCCATAAATATGACAAATTTGCCAAACAAGTGAACAAGACTGCCCGGAGATTCATACCAAGAGGCTGTAGGACGGAATATATATCAAGCCTTTCCAAGGAATGTGCTAGAGAATATCAAGAGTATATTACCATGTTTGAAGCTGATCTTTTTTCGGCTGAAACAACTGCTAAAGGTGAGGAAGTTTCGGAGAGGATCTCCCAGGAAAAGATCAAAACCTGGCATATTTTAATTGAATCCACCGATATGACCCATAACAGCAAGAAAGCATGGTCTACCATCCGAAAGCTCCGAGGGGATCCAACAGAACCTCCACAGCAGCCAAATGTCACACCCAACCAAGTCGCAAACCAACTGCTTTCAAATGGCAAGTGCAGCAAGAAGCCAAGAAGATCAAACTAGACCGTAAAAAGTTTAGTGGCGACCCTGGTTTCACTCGCCCCTCCAACATGGACGAATTGGAATCCGGTATTGCTAAACTTCAACCAGGAAAAGCAGTAGGCCTTGATAACACTGAGCAGCTGAAAATTTCGGCTCAGTAGCATGGGAATGGCTTGTTGAGCTATACAATTGCTGCCTAATTTCCCACAGGTTCCCAAAGATCTGGAGGAAAGCACATGTCATGGCACTCCTAAAGCCTGGGAAAGATCCATCCAATTCCAAGAGCTACAGACCAATATCACTCCTCATACCTACAAGCTCTTTGAACGTCTCCTGCACAATCGTATTGCACCTGTCATAGACGAACACCTCATACCAGAACAAGCAGGTTTCCGTTGATTGTGGGACTGTTAAAGTGATTGTAATAGTGGATTTAGAAGATGTTCTGTTGGGACGAGAATTAGATAACTGGGATGATTTAGAACAGCTCAAGGTATATGTTTTGACCAGAGCACAGAAACAACAACAAGTTGACAAAAAAATTGGCTCAAGATAATATGAGAGATTATGTTAAGAATGGTGTCAATAATGAGTCACATGGCAATATTGAGTCGGATCATGAAGTTCATGTCGGGTCATTATTACATGGCGATATAGAGAAGTTGATATCATTGCAAAACCAAGAAGAATCCTTGGAAAACATCCGAACATCCCTCACTCAAGATCAAAATGAGTCTGATCATTATTTGCATGACAATAGTATTATTTTTAGAAAGTGTAGAGCTGAAACAAGGTTGCGTAAGCAAGTGGGGGATCAAAATTGCTCCCAACACAATATGTCACGGAAATTGCCCATGATAAATCAGGTCACATGGTTATACAGAAAATCAAAGATAAGATTACTCAGCATTTTACTGGCCAAATATGAATCATAATATCAGAGATTTCCGTAAATCCTATCATCATGCTAAATTCCATCAACGTCTAAACAGCAAAAAGGTTTGCTGAAACCACTTGTGGACAGAGCGTTCAAAAGAGTTGGTATTGACATTAAAGAGCCATTACCTGAGACAGAGCATGGTAACAAGTATATTTCGGTGGTTGTGATTATAGCACTAAATGTCCAGAAGCAGTACTAATGCCAAATCAGAAACCTAAAACCGTAGCTCAAGTAATGTTAGATTTTTTTCTAGAACTGGTTTACCTACTGAAATCATATATGACAGAGGTACTCAATTCATGTCAAAGGTCATGACAGGGGAGGGCGGCCAAGAAATCCGAATTTTATACGTCGCCATTGGTTTAACACGTAAAAGCGAGATCTTGAAGAAAAATTCTGAATTTTTGATATGTTGTCAGGGAATATTTTCTTATTCCAAATCCGTTGGAGTTGAAGAATCAACTCCACTGTAAGGGTTATTTCTGAATTTTTTGTATGAACAACAGACGAGGACGAGGTCGCATGTGGGTCATGTAAACACCCATGACCGACCAACATTAAAGAACCCAAAATGGTTTGTGGTTTACACTCCGTATTGCTGTAATTTCATTTGATATTTTGGGTGAGTTCCTATGTTGAATGAGGCTTGGCCGCCACCGCCTGGGTCATGAAAAACATGTGTGAAAGGCTTGGTATTCAACAGTTAGCAGCATGTGCTTACCATCAACAGACCAATGAGCTAACAGAAAGATTTATTGGTATGTTATCAAACATGATTATAGTACGTTTTCTGAAGAGCGATCTTTGGTGCTTGGATGGGCAGGGATGATGATCAAAAGTAAAGATGTACTGTCTTCTGGTATATATTTGCCAGTTGTCCAAAGATATCACTTTTGTCCAACCTTCGGTCATTTATCTGAACAGGTATACTGTCCTGTAAGTAAGTATAAGCTGCCCTCTGCAAACCCTTTACAACCGACCAATTCTGAATACCTTTTGAATTAATGAAGCAGCTATTTTGAATGTTCAATTTAAAAAGAGCCGGGAATCGAATCGTTTGCGTATTAGTTGAAATGAAAAGGCTTTGAAATCGTAAACTGTGAAATCGGCAAGTGAATGGAATCACAAAGCTATAATCTTTTAAAATCAATGGAGTGTGGCTAGTTACCATCATTGCAGAGGCCACATTTATTTTTTATTTACTTTCTTTCATGAAGATCAGCAGTGGAGTGAGTAAATGTAATCAGGGACAGACTGATGTAACACGGATGTTAATATCAGCGTACAATGGATAGGGTTAACATAATTATTTTTTGTGGTGGCCTTTTTTCAATCCAATAAATCTATTGATATTTTCCTTGGTAAGTAGCCTCCTCTCCATGCTAATGGAACGGCTTGGTCACATGGTTGGAAGATCGGTCTTGGGAAAATACACTATAGGTCTCTTGATATGCAACAAATCAACAACAGGGATGGGCCATTTACCTTCATTCATATCGTGAAGTATCACGAAATATTCACCATTTCATCTCATGTATGGCCGGCAAATTAGAGGGCCATTAGATATGATCAAGGAAAGATTTCTGAAATAGGAAGATATTCTATCTAGATTGTTAGATATGAAATCATGGTAACGTGGATGGCAAATGCTAAATTAAGAAAGGTGAAACAAAAGGCCAAATGAAGATAAATTATGACAAAAAAAGCTAGTGAAAGGAAAATTAAAGTGGGCGAAAAAGTCCTAGCATTTTTCCAGAAAATTCATGAAAATTTGAGTCAAAATGTCAAGGCCCATACAAAATTACCAAGAAGGTGGGCGATTCAAATTATGAGGTGAATATGCCTAACAAAACGAAAACACTTAGGTTATTGCATGCAATTATAAACATTAAATACTATGATCGTGAACAAACCAATGATATTAAAAAGTGTTATGGTATAAAAGAATTAGAACAGAAAGAACGCCATCTAATTCTGAATGAAATGGCTAGAGGTCAGACGGACAGAGCCGGTGTGAAAGGAGATATAGTCCCACTGGAGATATAGCCCGGGGGATTGTGGTTCCTAGGGAACAATAGCCCTAACCGGACTACAGAACCGAACGGTCCCTCCGGACCATGGCTTTTAGGGTCAGTGGTCTTCACCCTGTGGACTCCTGTTCCTAGGAATAACAGTCCTTGTTAGTTTAATGTTGCTTGTTTTTATACTCCGGACCATGGCTTCCAGGGTCAATAGTCTTCACCGCGTGGACCCTCTCTCTAGAAATAGTAGTCCTTACTTCAATATTAGTTTCAATGTTTTTATATAGTTTAACCGGACTATAGTTTCTATCGGACTATAGTTCCTTTTACACCAGTGAAAGTAACCATTGTCCCCCGCTACTGCAGTCCTACCTGTATATCACGGTATGACACAATAGGTATGAATGAATGCAGATGTTAATAAGAGTGTGATAAATGGTATAAAAAACCGAAGCTGTCGTCAACTGCCTTCTTGGTCTAGCGGCAAGGTCTCTCTGACTTGCGATGTAGATGAACCAGGTTCGAGTCCTAGTAGAGTATGTTTTATTTTAATTTGTTTTTTAAATTTCAAATGTTTCAATTTTAGTGTTTGCGGAATTGTTAATCTTACCACGAAAAAGTATCCCTCGAACTCTGATAACAATCAAAAGCGCAGCATTAGACGTGCTGCGTCAAGAAATTACAAGGTAAGTTATTGAATTTTCTTTTCGGAAACATACCAAACTTTATCAACATTTGTATTCGTCTCCATCAGAGTACTATTAACTTCAGACTTGTGTAGTAATGTGCACTCGGATCACTAGCCTTAGTTATGATTGTCCACCGGACAATATTACCACTTTTCATTGTCCTGAAGACCAACATTTTCAGGGTAATAATAAGACTTTTTTTTTAATTTCAGTTCGGTGCCACGATCGTACCTCATTACCTCATAGGTAGAATTTCAAGTAAAGCATGTGCAATGAATTTACTTAATTAACCCTAACGCCATTGAATCTCACAAAATCTCACAAAATGTACAGCTGGTGTGCTATGTGTGTAATTTTGTTAGATTTTTGTACATAAATGTGATTTTTGTAAGATTGGGTGATTTTAGTAAAGTGAACCACACACATCCGCACATGCGCGCACACACACATGCACCCACACATGCACACCCACACACACACACACACACACACACACACACAAACACACACACATGCACTCACACATGCACACATACATACGCACACACACATGCACACACACACACCACGACACACACACCCACATGCAAAAAACAACAACATGACACATGGAATTATAAATCACACAAATAGAAATAAGGAAATAAAGGAAAGTTAACGCACATGCTCGAGCATTCGCATATGAATTCAAAACTTTGATACAATGAACCCAAGTGAATGGGGTTAGAGTTAATTAGATTACAAATGTCACAAGTTGTGAGTCTGTTTATGAACTTAAATGGAATGTTGCATTACTTTGAAAATTTGGTCTAATATCTCTACAACATAAACCACGTCATTGTAATTGGTGAATACCCACGTACAACTAACGTAACCCTACTTTTAATTAGCAAAATAATTATTAGAAATATTTAATTCCTTCAATCTATCTAATAGTATGGCTTAAAGTCAGCTTAAAACTCTCAACTGTTATTTTGTACTGAGTAAAGTGTGCAGAATATTTATATGGCTATTTAAGGTAAATTACACATTTTCTCACATTTATTGGATATTAGGTCAAATGCAGGTCGTGATTGAATGTCTTTGAGAAAACACATAGATATAGGCCTATTTCGGAGAAAGGCCTATATGATTTTTTTTCTCCATAAGTTTGACCTAATTTCCCTAAAAAAATAATATGTTTTTCCTTTTTTTATCTATTTCAAAGGAAATAAATAATTTTTTTTTGTTTTTTGTAAAAGGGACGGGTATAAAACACAGAACCTGAATCATGCAATAGGAAGTCCTCCTGGGGTATTTTCACACACATTAGGTATTTTCTCCCAATTTCTGGGATTCATCTTTATATATTTCTTTCACACTCCAGCTTCCATTTCTGGTATTTATGTCTTTGTATTTTTAAGTGGTAGGTTATTCTCAGGCCTAAATGGCTTTCCTGCCTACTCCTCCATGGTTTGTTTTTGTGTGTTTGATGTCATTTGATGTATTGTTTTTATGGAAATAAATAAATTGGAATTGGAAATTAGAATATTTAGTAGTAAAAATAGAAATATATATGGCCTATTGTTTCTATGCCAATTTCTGGCACGCCGTATGAGTGTAGGCCTATAATTAATCATACGTTTATGTGAAGAGTATACGAAACTGCATTACACTAAACTTTTTTTAAAGGAAGCATTCTATCGAAAGAGTATGATATTGAGCGGCGCACTGGTTCTCATTGTGCAGTTTGATGAAATTGCATTCTGATTAAGTTCAAATAACATAACACCAAACTAAAGGTGAAGCTAAGTTACTATTATTTGGTAATTAGAACGATCCCTTTTCGGGACCAGTTTCACCGAGCTTCCTTGCAAGACAATGCAAAGGAAAGTATCTATCAGTGAGAAGAAAATATTGCATTTTTACGGACATTTCTGTGCGGCAATAGCAAAATAATTCTCTTAATCATGCACGTTACCGTTTTAAGTTGGATAGTGCCGTGTGGATATATGAAGACTGTCTTGTCATTTTTCTACATAACTCCAATATAATCAATCAAGAAAATTAGGCCAATTTATTGGTTTTATTTGGGAAACCTCTCGATCCTAAAAATCTGTTTGTCAGTTGTTTTTTTTATCTATTTTAAATTAAATGATCAAAGAAATTCTTAAATAAAAACATAAATACACTTAAATAGGTGAACTGCCAATTTACCATTTTTTTTACATATTTTACTGGATGTATTGAGATTAAGTGTTTTCTCTGATGCCATTGACTATGTGGTAGTAACACACTTGTACACTCAAAGGTCGCTATAATGAACGCACTAAATCTTAAGTGTAAATGTTAAAACAAAATAACCTATAATTTACAGATTCTGGTCATTAATGTTTTACGTTTGTGATGTTTATAATGGCTTCCTATAAATCTTTATTCTGTGTCCTCAATCTGTATTATTAATTATTTTGTGTTTATTATCTTTCATACTATTTGTACACTGTTAAAAATGTTCCTAATTTTACCAGACTTTACCTTTTTAAATACGTGTTAAACCGCAATATTCAATAATCTTCACGCTTTATTACCTATATATACCTAACATAAAATTACAATTTGGAAGCAGAAAAATGTAAATAAACAGTGGCTAAAAAATAACACTACACATTTTGCAAAAAGGTAGTATTTATACGCTGACCGTTATTATATTTTCCGTAATATTACGTTCTTTTGTAACTTACTTGTTTTTAATGTACGAACTATGAAAATCGTTTTAGCTATAAAATGTGTTAAATAACGTAGTAAGTAACGTCATTAAAAAAATGCAAAATCTTATTTTCATTATCATTTTAAAAATAGTTTTAAAAAACTCTTTTCCTCCTTTTTGTATTATATTTAGTTTAATTTGAAAAAAGTAGTACACACACATATATAAATTTAATGTTAGCATCTGCTATCAATAAAGTCATGTAGTGTAGTGGATAAGGTTTAGGACTTGTAATCTTAAGGCCCTAGTTCGAACCTATTTAAGGTACATCTATTAAGTTTATTCGTATGGTGATTAAGTAATTGGTGACATTAGAATGTGTACATTACCGTATAAACTGGTTTAAATCTATATTTCTTCACGTTTTCCCTTTGTTTATTGCTTTTTTTCTCAAAATTGTTTGCCTGAAATATAATTTTTTTACAACCACGTGGTAACGTAAATACAACGTTTGTATGATGCCATAGCTACAACGTGAAAATTTGGTCAGAGGATTGTACTAACGTTTTAATTCTCAATATTGTTTAAACAAATCAAAAACCAATAATAACGTTGAAGCTGAGATTTTACGCCGTTATTTTACGTTCCCTGCAATGGATTCGTATTTTTACGGATCCAGTTATTTTACGTTCTGCATGTAGTGACTCCCAGCTGCCAGTCCCAAAATCCTGTTTTTTTACAGTGTAGTAGCAGTAGCAACTAGTAGTAAATTACATTTTCTTCATATTTATGGGATATCAGGTAAAATACAGATGCAGATTCATATGTTTTTGAGAAGAGACATAGATGTAGGCCTATTCCAGAGAAAGGCCTACATCATAAGTTCAGGTTTCTCGAAGCTAAAATTATTAAGATTGTATGCCAATTTGCTTCCACAATACTTAATTACACCCTAAACGCATTCCCAACACATGCAAGATTTCTATAATTTGATGTGATATATTTAATTAATTCAAATAAATTCATAAAAGAGTAAATACGAACATAAAGAAAATTAAACAGGTAGTGTGCCAATTTAGCATTTTCTTATATACTCTGGAATTTTAAGCATTTTCTTTGAAGTCATCGACTCTATGTGCAGCTGATGTGGCAGTAACATACTTGTTCATCGTGAGCTATATGGGCACTATCCTATATGTTAATATGCAAAAACAAATTAGATTTTAAATTTATGATTACTAATGAAGGTGGTTTTTATTATTATTAAAATCATATATATTATTATTATTATAAGCATTATTATTATTATTATTATTAGCATGTGTAGCAGGTTAGGGAAAATTGGCTATTGTTATGCACTTAATTAAGACCCGTTACGGTCGAAATTTGTTTCCCCAACTTCAAAACCTTAGGCTGTAGATAGTACAAACTATACACTTTTGTGAAATACTTCATTTGTCTTGGCCCCTCTCCTTAAGGCATCATTGCAGCAGCGTAGTAGTAGTCGTAGTAGTAGTAGTAAGTAGTTAGGAGGGTAGTAGTAGTAGTTAGGAGGAAGAGTAGTAGTAGTAGTTAGTAGTAGTAGAGTAGTAGTAGTAGGAGTAGGTACGTACGTAGTTAGTATTGTTAGTAGTCTATGTATAGTAGTTTAGTAGTAGTAGTATGTAGTAGTAACTGTTGTGAGTAGTATGTAGTAGTAGTAGGATGTAGTAGTATGTAGTAGTAAACTGTAGAAGTAGTAGATCATATTAGTGAGACTGTGGTAAGTAGTGTAGTAGTAGTAGTGTGTAGTAGCAGTGTAGTAGTAGTATTAGTAGTCGTAGTAGTAAGTTATAGTAGTACGTAGTGCGTAGGGACCCTAGTGCGTAGTAGTAATATGTAGTAGTAGTAAGGCCTATTTAGTATATTAGTAGTAATATTAGTAGTGTAGACCTATTTAGGAGCATGT
Source organism: Ophioderma brevispina (assembly GCA_023653785.1). Lineage (NCBI taxonomy): Eukaryota > Metazoa > Echinodermata > Ophiuroidea > Amphilepidida > Ophiodermatidae > Ophioderma > Ophioderma brevispina. Next base: position 175,329 of record JAMKCH010036330.1, read on the forward strand.
TTTAGTAGTAATAGCAGTAGTAGTATGTAGTATAGTTACGTAGTAGTCAGGCCCGTATCCAGTGGAATTTATGTGGGGGGGTGAGGATTTGCCAGAAGTGGACCAAAATTTGTTTCACCGTCGTCTCCAAAATTCTGAAGACGACGGTGGGGGGGGGGGGGGAAGAAGGATCTTGACATCATCCCAGCGTCGGAAATATTATAAAAACACCATATAAATGCAATAGTATTACCGCTGGACAGAATAGCATTACAACTTTAACATCACAAAGTGCGGGCTTCAAAATGTGACCAAAGCGGACCTCAACAGCCGAGGGACCTTTGCCATGGGGGGGGGGGGGTTGCAACCCCCCGTTGCACCCCCCGCCACCCCCCCCCCCGGTACGGCCCGGTGTAGTAGTAGTAGTAGTAGTAGTAGTATGTAGTATATGTAGGTAGTATATGTAGTAGTAGTAGTAGTATATGTAAGTAGTAGTAAGAAGTATATGTTAGTATAGTATAATAGCAGGATATGTCGTAGAGTAGTAGTATATGTAGTCGTCTAGTAGGAGTATATGTAGTAGTAGATGTTTTGTTTTCTTTTTATAGTAGTATATGTAGTAGTTAGATGTAGTAGGATAATGGAGTCAGTAGTTAGTAGTCAGTCGTAGATAGAGTAGTAGTAGGAGTCGAAGTAGTAAGTAGCAAGTAAGCAGCAGCAGCAGCAAGCAGCAGCAGCGCAGCAGCAGTGCAGTAGCGGCAGTAGCAGCTCAGTAGTAGTAGTAGTGCGTAAATGCCCCGTCACTTGGAAAGCCTTAACCAAATTAACCGACCTTCAAAAAAGATACAGATTGAAATTTTGTGCTTACCCATAAACAAACTGCAACAAAACAATATTGATGTCAATAGGTTTGACTGAAGTATTTATTAAAAAGTGGAAAACATCTATCTAACAGGGCCCGTTAGCGGAGGGGGGGGGGGGTGCGGTGGTGAATGATGATGAATTGTTTGGAATAAAAGGTACAAAAATGTAGAGATTTTTTGGCAAGAAAAATTCAATCTTTGGTCATCAAAGGACCATTTTAGGGGTTGTTTTGGTTTTTTGATTTTAGGTTTTAAACCAAAAAGGAACACTTTCTTGAAGTAGTTTCGCATTCCACCAAAATAAGTCATGCGTACGGACCTGTCTATTTAATAGCTCTTTGTACTGTATTTTAAAACTTGAGCGCTTTTTCTCCAATAAATGCGACCCATTTCGCACTTTGACGTCCATTGTAGTGAAGAATCATATTAAAAACCCCGTGACCTGAGTGCAGTTCATATTGGGGCGTGCAGTTCTACAATGTTGGAAATAAATGTTGAAATACTTTGAACCAACTGTTCCCATTCTCCACCAACCAATGTTGAATGAGGTATCCTCATCAGCTACAGGGTGTCTCAGAAAGAACGTTACCCTCCAGAAACGGCCATTTTTGCTTACTTAATCAATTCGTATCCTTGTTTTAGCTTTATATTATGAAAATATGAACTTTTTTAAACATATGGTGAAAACAAGAAAGAAAACGGTGAAATAATAACCAAGCAATGACTATTTCCCGAAAAATGATGCAAACCTACTTTGTCCACGGTTAGCATTAGCAGAGGAAACCATGGATGCAAATATCCCCAACATAAAAATGTTTAAGACCATCTTGGCCAATATGCTCTCAAATTCCAAGGCCCATTGCTGGTTTTAGAGTATATTGTTCAGTTATCTACGCACTGCTGCATTATTTACGGCTAATTGCCCTGTTCTTTGACCAACACATCTCTCTCCTTGTACCTTTTTAGAGTCTTGCCATGCTCAAGAATTTTGTCTCTATTCTTCTTGATTGCCATCTTACTGGGAACCCTACTTTGATGGAAAACGTTTACCCATTCACGATGAATGATGTTCCTTCAACCCAAAAGCAGTTCAGTAGAATATACCATTGTAGGAGTCACGCCAATGCCATTATTTGAAAGTGCGCTTTAACTAAATTCATATTTGCATTATGATGGGAGACGGGTGAGGGGACTTGGGTCACTTCATTCTGAAGAACAAATAAAGTGCATGTTTCAGGTGCTTTTTAGGCAATACATGTGAACAAATTAATTAAATCTGAGGACTTTCGTGTGCTCAAATCCATAAGAATTACAATGTACATGTTTCTCTGCTATTGCTAGCCGTGGACAAAGTAAGTTTGCATCATTTTAAGGAAATAGTCATTGTTTGGTTATTTTGTCACCGTTTTCTTTTTTGGTTTCACCATACGTTCAAAAGAGTACATATTTTCATAATATAAAGCTAAAACAGGATAAGAATTGATTAAGTAAGCAAAAATGGCCGTTTCTGGAGGGTAACGTTCTTTTTGAGACACCCTGTAGTCTTGCCAATGTCACCAACATTGATTGATGGGGTTGGGAGCTGTTGGGAAGGGTACGTTGAAGTGGAAATTTGGCGCTTTCAAATTAGTGATAACAGGGTCTTGTATGTTCTTAACGGAGAACCCGTACAACGAATAATATTATACAATATACTCTGTAAAATAATTATTGACCACAAATTGAGTGGTTTCATCGAAAAACTAAATTATATTAACCATAACAATAAATTAAAACCATCTAGTCTGACCATGTGCTATTTAAAATTCGCGCTATTGTATAGCGTGTTATGCGATACGGTCGGTACGTTTGGGTCACACATGCCATAGCAAAATACACATTATGAAAGCGTCACGTGTGAAGGTGTATGACACTACTGTGCCGTCGGTATCCCGGTCGGTATCGCATAACACGTATATATATCCCATATACACTAGCGCAAAATTTAAATAGCGCGTGGTCAAACAAAATGTTTTTATTCATTTTTATGGTTAGTATAATTACGTTTTTCCATGAAACCACTCGATGTGTTCAATAATTATTTTATAACGTATATTGTATAAGTTATTCTTAGTACGGTTCTCCTTTAATAACTCTGGCCTTGGTGAACAATGTATAGCAAAATGGTATATTGAGTATTCCGACTACTTTTTCCCATGATTGTAAAATGTACAATCATGGGACAATAAAATACAATAAAACATCATTAAAAATATGATAACATATTTGCACAAGGTTGACACTACTTCAGAAGCTCCTATTAGGTAAAGAGCCTACAGATCTCCTCAGGCTCTCAAACAAAGAGTGCAAGATGAGATTGATAATAAGCTCAATCTAAGAGTTAATGAGGAAACAAATTATAGTGCTTATGTTTTTCCATAGTAGCTTTTGCTTATGCTTTTTCCACAGTAGCGTTTCAAAAACCAAATGGAAATATTCGCGCCTGCACGGATTTCAGGAAATTGAACAAGAGGACTGTCATAGAATGCCTAGAATTTATGAAATTATGATGTTGAAGTGTTTAAATTCATTCACTACTTGCTATGTGTTTAAAAGGGTTTTTAATCAAGTACCTTTTGGATCCTACACTGTAAAAAATACTCTTTGTTGAGTAAAAAGGACACAACTCTTATGTTGAATACAATCTTAGTCAAAGTTGAGTAACCTTAGTCATTGTTGGGTAAACCCTAGTCTGTAGGTAAAATATACTGAGCTTTGTTGAAAGCTTACTCAACTTTGACTAACATTTTACTCAACCAGACAAGGCCCGTTGTGACATTTCTTACTCAACATGTTTCGAGTGTAAAGCCAACACCCAACAATCTGATGCTGATGTTTTGGTTTGACTCGTCATGTAATTACGCTTACAATGTGCATCCTCCATTTGGGATGGTGAAAATTAAAGTGCTGCATTTCAGAGATTAGTAGATGATGTATTGAAACATTGCAAACAATTGTGTCATCAATTATGTAGCAGGGAGGCTGGACAAGGAATAATCTGAAATTAGTTTACAGCCACAAAGTTATGATAATTTTCATTTTTTTATGTCATTGAGTATCTCTTTGGTTCACCTCCCTTGTAAATATTTATATATTTATGCAAATACCAGCGCGGTTTTGAGCCAATCAGCGCGCCGCCTTTAGTGTGGGTTTGCTGGCGTGGTCTGAGATTTTGCGCCATTGCTGACTAGGTGAATATTCTTGTTGCATGAAGATTTTGAAGCTGCCGGAAATTTTAGATTTGTGTGTGCGTTGGGAGCCAGGTTGGCCCTAAGAGATATTGTGGAAGAAGAGGACAGAGTACCTAGAACATTCTCCCCGAGTTTGGAGCTGAGGTTTGATGTAGTTTTGTTTACAAATGTGAAAGAAAAGGGTAGATTCAGAATGTGCGGGATGCAGCTTTTCGTACTGTGTGCATGCATCGTTACGATGTCTTCCCACTTGGTGTACTCAAGTTTAGGCTTAAATTCCTCTAAAAGAATGCTGCATCCCGTCCAAATCAATCTGAATCTTCGTTAAGAATGTTATACTGCTCTTGAATCTTCTTCGATTTAGGCCAAATTGTTATAAATTTCAAGACTCTGGTCAATTTGTGATGAGCTGTACATACCAAATTTTTCCACTGTCATTACGTGTGCATATATTGTGGTGTGCATGCATTCCAAATTTGATCGTGTCGAAGGTGAAATCCTGCCACTTTTGCATCCAAATTCATATTTTGATTGTTCACATGAGCAGGGCGTGCTGTTATTCCTGTTCCCTACACCTTGGCGGTTATTATGGTGTGATCGCCATGATTTTTGGTTCATTCTAATTTGAGTTATGGTTGTGCCAAAAATTCTTTCGATAAATGAAATTTTATTTGCCTGAAAATTGGTAATTCTGGAAAATGGCGCTGGCCATTCGCGATCGCCCGTCGGTTGCCGGGTCATGTTATGTCAAAGGTGGCACGGGTGGAACTTTGCACTGCGCGACGAGTGATTTTGGCATTTTATTGCGCAAGGTGCATGTTGTGTTCTGTATTATTTATGCAAACAGTATTTCATAGGCTTGGTTCCCTATACGCATACACAAAGTATATGAGTGTGGTAACTTATGTAGACCTGGTCCGTCCATAGTAAATATTGTAGTGCATAGCCCAGGCATTCGATTGGTGCTTATATTTGATATATATACATGTACAGATATGATATGCAGGATAACCACATATTTTGATAAATATTTTTCTCAGGTGTAAAGTGTCATTTTTATGATTGTGATACAAAATTTCTTATTTTTAGCTGGTCCAAATTTTAATGTTTGACATTCACTGTGTGTTATTCTAAAATTACAATGGTTATCTTTTCCGATTCTTAGCCGTGACAAATTCTTATTAAGTCAGTGCAACTTTCATTACGAAGGGTTGGATATAGTGGGGAATTGACATAGGCTCTGCTTAGGTTGTGTAAGCATTTATTTTTGTAATTTTAATTCATTGCAAATTGTCCACACACTTCCAAATTTCAGAAACATTGTTTTTGCAATACTGTATATGGAAGGGATTTAATTATTGTCTTGGTCTATTGCACTGATTCCAAATTGCTAATGTTTATGGGGATTTAACAACACACATATAGTGGTGTTTCAAAGATAATCCCGAGTCATGGTCTACATTGTATTAAACTTGAACTAAACTTAGGCCAGTGACTTGAGTATGGGTGTAAAGAATATTAAAGAGAAAGAAGACACCTCTATTCAAGTGTAATCATGTGCTATCATATGAATCGTGATTGTCATGTATTTTTAATTATATGTGTTTATTGGTCAACATTAATACATTGCTCATATAACGTTCTTGTCAATTATGTTGCACCTAGGGTTAGAGTTAACTTGAACAAAGATGATGTTGACTTAGGTTTTATACTTTTTGTATTACACTGAACACGTGAGTCTGGTATCATTGCCAAATTGTTTTATGTAGTACTACATTCACATTGGTGCAGTGCGTGCTGAGCAGTACAATGTGAAGTTGTGCTTGAGTCCCGAGCCCTTGTGTGGCCATGGGCCATGATTCTCTTGGAGCACATGATTAATTTTGTGTATTTTTAAAATGTTTCTTTTCAGTGTGCCTCCGTAACATTCCCTCATATTATGCTATTTCGGTGCACGCATTTATCTTGCGCTGATTGTTACGTGCGTACTAGACTGTTCTTGTCTTTTAATATGTGACACACATGGGTAATGCACCTTTACATGTGAATACTAACGAGCTTACAGTACTCACCTTGTGCATTCATTGTGTGGAGAGCTCTGAACTCAGGTATACAATAATGGTTGTAAAAATATGATAATACTCGTAAATGAGAGAGATAAAAGATATGGAAAAGAGTAAAGATGATGATATTGGAAAATATTGGGAAACATTGAAGAATAAATATTGGAGAACATTGGAAAAGAATAAACATTGGAAAAGATGGTACAAGTGATAATGGAAAAGATTAAGTAGTAGAATAGAGGTGGAAAAGATATAAAACAGAGAGCTGAAGTAGATGGAGTAGAAAATAAAGATGATACATGAGTTCAGAGCAGCGCGCTCAACTTTTACAAAAGCTATTGAGGGCATGTTACCAAATACTTGTAACATTAGTTTATATATGACTAATTAAAGTGCATAGCTACATTTGATACACTTCTACACATTATTATGTCCCACTTATTGATGATGGACATTTGGTATGGTAAGTTAATAGACAGGTGGTGGACCTTATAGAAAAGGAAGTGAATGTTTTAAAGAACAAATATAGAGTACAGTACAGGTCACAAAAAGATGCTTTGTAGAGAGCCATGAGTATAAACCAAAAAGATGCTCTGTAGAGAGCCATGCGAGATGAGTGTGATAAAGTAACCTAAAAGATGCTCTGCAGGGAGCCATATGAAGAAATGATCTAAAAGATGCTCTTCAGAGAGCCATCATGGTGAAAATGTCTCCAGGAAAAGATGGTTACACTAATTTGATGAAGAGGGGTTTAGTTATGGAAACACTCTTCAAATATACTGTTGTTAAATTGGAAAAGAGTTGATGTGATTAATATGGAAAAGAGAACAGATATAGAAAAGATAAAATAGTGTTGGATGGTGATAACATTGACTTGTGTTTGGAAAAGAGAACTAAGGCTGATGATGAAATAGTTAAAGAAAACTTGATCAAATGATACTAAGAGCTTTAAGTATGGTAAATAAGGTCCATCCACTTTGTCTTACCTTGTATTCATTTATGTACTTTGTTTAGGGTTATGCTCAAATATTGACACATTACTTTTATCTGTTTTGTTTCATGTACCTATCTGCGATTGCTGACTAGAATACCCGTGTGAAAATTAGGCCTTTGCTGACTAGCCATTGCTGACTAGGGAAATACCCATGTGGAATTTAAGTCATTGCTGACTAGAACGAGTCTTTACTTACTAGTCATTGCTGACTAGAATACCCGTGTGAAAATCTAGGCCATTGTTGACTAGATACCCATGTGAATACAATGTAATTGCTGACTAGTGTAGAGCAAATAACTGTGGGTTAACCAGTATGGGTTAACCATTGCTAAGTAAATTATCCTAGCCCTTGTTGGTTAGAGGTGTTTGATCACCCACTTTAGGCCATCACTAAGAAGAGAGTGAAGGTGGATGAAGATTAATGTTGTAGAGCAGAGTACAATATGAGCCTTGAGTATTTGTAAAGCATGGCGAGTTAAATAAACCATTATTTTTAAACGCACGTGAGCTAACCCGAAAGAAAGTTGTAAAACGACTCTTTTTCTCTGAGAGTGCAACTTAGGGTTCTGACCCCTAAAACGGGCCCTTGGTGTTTTGCTAGTCAAAGACTAACCAGTGCCGCGCTACCAAATGTAGGCACTGAATTGGAAGCGAGCCGGCCCGGTCCCGCCACAATTATATTGATGATGTGGCAATGTTTTGTAACTCATGGCAGGATCATTGAAACATGTAGATATTGTCCAAAGTTAAAGAAGCATGATTGACTGTAAAACTATTTAAATCAAAGTTTGCATTTCAACAGGTTAATTATCTAGGTCATGTCATTGGAATTGGTCAAATGAAACCAAATCTAAACAACACTGAGGCAATAAATAATTTCCTACTCCCGTAAAAACAAAGAGAGACGTCAGGTCATTTCTTGGTTTGAAGGGTGGTGGCCAGGAAGGTGGGTCGGTATTCGAGGTTGGTTATCAGAGAGGCATTTACACCAGGGCTACCTCATACTATGACATACACGAAAATGTATGATGGCCATTCTGGAAGGGTAGCTTAAGCGAGATAGGGGGTCACAAAATATTATACAGGGGTCAAAATTGAAAAGTGGTCCAATTGTGTTGAAATACATACCGAATTGTTGGTATGATCACAAGGATTAAAAAATGTATAGTTTTATACATTAAATACTAAAAATCGCTTTAATTTCAGTGGAAATGGTCTCATATTGTTTGCAATGTTATCACAATTAAAATAAGGAATAGTTTCGACCATCTGCAATGTGAAATTAACACGTTAAGCACATCATTAGTACTACCCCTATACCCCTACGGAATGGGGTAAATGTTGGTAAAACGTTGGGTCAAATGTTGGGTCAAAAACCAATATGTCCCTAACATCCCTAGAGGAAAATTTGACGATCACCACAAAAAAGGAAGGTAGAGTTATTTTTCTTGTTATATCTAGGGTCAATTTGCCCCTAACCCCCTCCGTGATTTTATTTTCAAAAGTGCATTTAAATGCAGTTAAAGGGCGTTTATAGTGATATATAACATAACAGTTTTATTTACATGTGACTATCTTTGGAATTAAGAGTGCTCAATCCCATTACAGGACTATCATCCGAAAGGTAATAGTAAATTTGAAATTATTTTGAAAAAGATGGAAACTAGAGTTTATTTTGAAATGAAATGGGCATCTGGACTGGCCGGTCGAAAACTTCGCATGTCCGAATTTTAAGCCAGCGAGATAAGCCCAGTACAATTTGAATGGCGTTCCATGATCGTCTGCAAAATGAAAAGCTGTGTCATCGCGATGGTAAAGAACCACTTGCAATCTTGTGTCCGAACTATAGGAATTATCGGTATTGTGTTGATTACAGTTGCATCTTATCCTGTAACCTTTGCTCAAATTCAAATTATTCGATACACCTGTCGTCTGATCTTACCTGGCTCAATGCACTTTCTGCAGGCCCGTAGCCAGGAATTTATTTCGGGGGGTGCGGATTTGCCAGAAGCGGCTTTTTTTTTTGGACAAACACATTTTTTTTCGGCTCGATGCGCTCGTCGGCTGCACCAAAATGTTTACCGTCGCCTCAAAATCTAAGCACTGCAGTAGTATTTACCAGACCCCCCCCCCGAACCCCCATGACTACGGCCATGACTTTCTGATACTCATTCTGAACCGGAAATACACCATTCTTACTTATACTGTGTAATAATCTTCAATCAGAACGAAAGAGTGGTAGGGACGGTTGCAAAATAAGACTTTTATGATTTTGTTAGGAAATCCTCACATTTGATAAACCTGTTGCTGTTTTGCGCAGCATTATCAATTTCATTGGTAGAGGATCAACCCTTTAGAAACTTTTAAAACGCTGATGTTAAACACACACAAAAACAGGATGTTCGAAAAGGTATGATTGAATGTCTTGAGATTATTAGGCTTCGTCACCAGTGCCACGAGATGAAAAGAAAGGAAAGAGGAAAGAAAACGCTCTACTCTTTTTACTATTCTTTGAAGTTCTAACTGTCTACTTACTTTCGAACTCTCAAAGTTTCTGTGGTTCATCTACTTATATTCAATTATTTGTGTCTTCGGTTTTCGTTTCAGATACACCCTATATAGCATCAAAAACGAAGACCGAAGGTCGGTTCTGAGCATGCGTTTCAGAAATATAACTTGAACTAAACAACTCAGTACATTTACTCATTGCTTGATCGATTGATTGATTGATAGTTTGATAGATCGATCGATAGATCAATTGGTGGAATGGTTAATGAGTAAATCAACTGATTGATTGGTTAAGCATTCTTTGCCGTTTTCATTATTTTCCTTGATTATTTTCTTTTTTTCATTCTTTTAATATTCTCTCCTTCGCTCTCTTCGTCTTAACCTTTTTCGAAGTTCTTTCTCTCTTTACCTCTTATTTTCGAACTCTCAAGTTTTTGTAGTTCATCTACTTATTATTTAATTTGGGTATTCAGACTTCGTTTTAGACACGCCCTATATAGCAGATCAAAAACGAAGGCCTAAGTACGAAGATCGGTTCTGAGCATGCGTTACAGAAATATAACTTGAATTGAACAAGCTTGCTCATTGCTTGATTGATTGGTAGATTGATAGATTGATTCATAGATCAATTGGTGGGAATGGTTAATGAGTAAATCAATTGATCGGTTCTGAACAATCCATCAAGCAGTTAATGCTCAGAACAGATCTTCGGTCTTCGTTTTTGATCTGCTATATACGGTGTGTCTTAAATGAAGACCAAAGACAGAAGACACACATTAAATAATAGAATAAAAGTAGATGAACCGCAGAAACTTTGAGAGTTCAAAGATTTTCAAAGAAGGATCGAGAACAAAGAATTTGTAAGGATCTTCCTTTTCCTGTCCTGCTTTTAATGGATAAAAAATGAAGTACGCTTGCTTAACATTACGTCAGAACGACGTCATAAACCTTTCGCATGGTCCGTAAAACGGTCAATCCCTAGCCACACCGTGTCGATAAGGGCATTTTTCAACCAAGGTTAGCGATATCTTATTTTCATTCATTCATATGCGTTTTGGCTCTATAGGATGGGAAAGGACCAGTTGTATATACACGAGCGTTTTTTGTAGTGCCCTGATTATGTTTTTTTCGGGTCAGAAAAACAAATGAACAGCGCCAGATTTATCCCCATTTCCACTTTCCACCATCTATCCATATTGTTTTAGTGTCCTTTTCGGGACTTTTATGACAGCATAAAAATATCACAATACGAATGTTTGTACTTATTTGATACCCATGGAAGAAAATTCTAACTAGCCTGTGGTATCAAATTTGTAGGAATCGGATGACAATAGGGAAAATTGAATGAGGGGGTGTTAACCCACTACGTCTTCTGGTGTGTTGTTTACAATATAGCCGAGGTAGAGGGGGGAGGGTAATACTCACATTTGTGTACGCTATTTCAATAGCAACATAGTAGGTAGGCCGCCCTATTATCGGACACTGCCAGTTTTCCTTTCGGACGCTGTGTGTTTTTGAAGCCATGTGGTTTCAGTCTTACATTCACCGTACAGTTTAATCCATCAAAATTAAGAACAGAATACAAACTGCATTTAAAATGGCTCCTTTGTACCGTCATGTGTTGTTGTCTTTCAAAACAACGAGGATAATGTGGCGAGTCGGCCACCTTTTTAATAAAAACATGTTCTTATAGAGGTAGCGTAATACAGCGTGATCACCACTTTCAGGAGGTCGTGCATTTTGGCACAATTCACAAAATCGTAATTTTTTTACCTTTTATGTTTTCATGTAACCTGTATTTTTTTTTTGCTGCATGGTCTCCCTTGTCTGTTTTTTCTACCGCCAAGCCGACTGCATGAACCGCCGAAAACTGGAAGAATTTTTGCGCATGTCCATTTTTCGGACGCCCTCTATAAAATAACTTGGGGGGGGGGGGTAATGCCAACCTGGAAAGGTTTGGTTCAGATTTTATTAGGTTGCAATTGTGCCTGAATAATAATTAAAGCATAATTAAACTGAACATTATTTACTTATTTATATTCTTATTAATTATTTATTATTTTATTTATTTACTTTTTATGTATTTTTTTTTTGTTGGTTTAAAAAAAAAATAAAAAATCTTTTTTTTGTTGGTTAGGGTTTTTGTGTGTAGTTTTTTTATTTGGGTGTTTGTAGTTTTTATGTGGTTGTTAGTTTGGTGTGTTTGGGATGTTGTTTGTAGTAGTTTTAGTGGATGGGGTTGGTTATTTTGAATGACATGTCTTTTGTGTGTGCTTTGTTTTTGTTGTATATCTGTATTGGTGGGTTGTATATATATATTAAGTTTATTAATTTAGTTTTGTATTATCTTTTTGGTTGGGGTGTGGGGTTTAGGATGGAGGGTGGAGCTATGTGGGTACTTATTTTTGGAGTGCGTAGAGATGAGAGTATAATTGGGGGCACGTGTTAGGTTATATTTTATTTATGCAGTTGTAAAATGCCCACCATTTATTGTTCCTGTTGTATAACAACATTTGTTTATTGTTGTTAGGGTTGAGATAATTTAAACTGCTCCTTGGTTATTATTGTTTGTTGTTTATTTATTTTGGTTATTGTTTGTTTTTTTATATTTTATTTTTGTGATATTTTATATCGTATTTATTTTTATAAAACGGAAACCATTATTGTCTTCTGTTTAAATAACAATATTTCAGTTAATTGAAGTTTTATTGTTAGGTTGAGATTTTGTATAGTTGTAGCTAGTTTTATGTTCCAGACGTGAAATCTACACAGATCGGGTTATTTGGTCTAGTTTAAAGTCTCTCTCCCGGTGTATAGATGACAGTTCAATGTTTTAAATACTGAAGTATTCTAAACTACCAAAAGACTAACCCCCCCCCCCCACCCCAATAGGGACACCATATGGAATCCTTCATTCATTTCGATCATAATGATGATCACCTATTCCCCGTATCCGTCGACCCTTATTTTTTAAAATTTAAAAGATAAAACCATATAGATCTAGAGAGAAAAAAAGAACAATGGAAAGAAAAGAAAAAGAAACCTTTTCTAAAAGTGTGTTTAGCAATTGAACAATTTTCTTGCCTTCACGTTGTAAACATGTTTAAAAAGCTCACCATGCATGTCCAAATATTGCTTAACCATCAACATGTTAACTTGCTAAACAATAGCCATTTACACACGAAAACACGTTAAAAGCCCGCATTTCGACATGTTTAAAAGTGAAGGCAGAAATGTGTTTAAACAATGTTTAATCTTCTAAAACCAGTTTTTGCAGTGAGATAAAGGGAAAAAAGAAAAAAGCAACCTACAACCCCATTTCCACTCATTAATTGGGTGGCTTGACATTGGAAAGAGGTACGGGTAACCGTATGTGCGGCTAGACCCCCCTCTCATCTTCGCGTCCTCTCCAAGCAGTTCCCAAGACCATCCATAATTCAGTTCTTAAGGTCCCCCTTTTCAGAAAGTTTTGACCTCAGAAGCGCTGACTTTTAGCCAAATTTCATTTCACTCTCAAGCCTGCAAATTGTCAAAATTTCAGTTCCCAAGCCCACTTTTTCGGAGACAAGATTATCCGTTCACAAGCCCCAAGTTGGTGAAATCGGGTGCCGCACACATCCCTATACCTGAAAAAAAGTTGCGTCTAATGCTTGCTTGCTGCCCCTCATCAATGAGTCAGGAAAATTAATACTAATCATTAAATAAGACAATATACCGTCACCACCCCCGTTTTCACCTTTGCAATACGTTCAAGCTTTGACTTACTTTTAGCGGACACGGGGTGTGAAAAAATATTTAGGGGTGAAAACATCCAAAATCTTGATTACTTAAATATTTCTAAATCTTTTTCTAAGGGTAAAATGTCATATTTTCCGATTTTGGCACTTAAAACCCACAGAATAAATTTAGATAAGTAACAAACTATGGTTATATATTCCATGTGGCAATTAGATTATCCAATTTAAAAACAAAGTTTATTACAAAATACAAACTAAATTGCTTGGACTAAGTGATGATAGACCCCCATGAATTCACTATTTTCGAAAGTTTTTTTCAGAATCAGCACGCACGTTACGTGAAAAGTCTAAAATTCACCAAAAATTTAAGAAAGGGTGTATTTTCTAATTAACATTCGTAAGATAAAAAAACCGCATTTAGGGTCCCTATGCGGACCTCAAAACAAAACCAGTAAATTTCCCTGCATGGAGTATGTCCTTCAACACCCCCCAGAAAATACGGGCGTTTCCGTAACCTGACCGACACACTGTTCTTTGGAAACACTTATAACAGGTGCTTTAATTCCGATAAGGGTTTCCCAAATTCATAAGTTGTGTCAGAAAAAATTGTGTCAATGGGTTCAGGGTACGGATCATTACAGAAGTGTGTGGTTTGATAATCGAATAAAGAATTTAAAGGAAATATGTCAAGATTTTTGTCCCAGCTCAGTTTTACTTACATACATAAAAGATATTGTACTACATCACGAATGCTCCCAAAAAAATATACAGATTTTGATGTAATTAACAAAAATAGAAGCATTTTAGATTGTTTGCTTTTTTGACATACGAAAAAACGGGCGGATTTTTCGCACGTCGGAATGGGCTTCATTGATCAAAGAGCCCAATTTTGCACTCTCTCTGAACGTCAAGTGAGACCAAAAACATCGTGTTGACTCTATTGTTATTACTGACAACTGTAAGTATTGATGAAAGCATAATAAAATTTGAAATAGTTACAAGAATGACATATTTTGGTTTCATTCGTTGGTGTTTTATTATTCTTGAAGTGGCAACACTGCGAATATGATGGTCACACGAACGTAAATTATGGATGGTCATCCTTTGACGTCACATTTTTTGCCTGGATTTGGATTTGTCGTAATCGTTTTCGAGTAAAGCTTATTGGGACGAAAATTGAAAGTGCAAACTGACTCTCAACAAAATGTTAGTACAATTTTTCACATTATTTTGATTTATATACGTTAACTTTATTTATTCACTTTATTACTTTATTTAAATACAAATTTTCAAATTTCAAACATGACATATTTCCTTTAAGCGTTCTCATTATGACCACCTGAACTACCTTTACGAGGTACGTTGCAGTCCGTAGGTCGTCGGGGTAACGGGGATATGGGGTTTGCACGCATTTAATCCGATGGTTGTTTATCCGAAAGAATCGCTATTCGAAGGTTTCCTTTAATCCTCTATTTCGTATCCTAGGTTTCGTTTATGCGAAGGTCATTTTTTCCGAAGTTTTTAAATCCGAAGGCGTGTTAACTCGAAGGTTCGTTATTCGAAAAAGAACTAAGTTCTTTATCAGAAATTAAATAAGATTCATTTAGCTTATTCCATTTTCGGAGCAACGAACCTTATTTCATTTTCGGATCAACGAACCTTTGGATAAAATGAACCTTTGAATAACACAACTGCCAACTTCGGATAAAACAAACAATTCGGAACAAGACAGGTATAAAGAAAAAAATCCTGATTATCGACATTTAGAATAGGAAATAGGTACAGGTAGGCCTATAGGAAACCTGTAGGGTAGCTAACTGGTGCTACTGAACTATTAGGGTGCAAATTCCAGCTTCGAAAATACTGTTTATAGGGTGCTTTTTTGTTTATACTTGGTCACGGAGGATACACCCTTATCAATGAGAGTGCCCCTGGAAATTTAGATTTTGGTATCATTAGAAGTTTCAGTTTCTCATGCAGCTCCGGAAAGTTTCCTTATGATACTCATGAGTCTATAAATAAAACTTTCTAGTTGCTAATGGACAAAAGACCATTCTAAATGTGTCCGATAACCAAATAATAATAATATAATAATAATAATAATAAAATAAATACAATCATCGGTCGTCGTCATCGTCATGACGTCATCGTTACAATCGCCAGTCATAATCTCATCTTTCTCTTCGCCATCGTCAATGTCATCGTTAATTGTCGTTATAGAGTCCATCGTCATGGTCATTGTCGTCCACTTATTGTATTTTTTTTCCTTCCACATTTTCCATTACTAGCACCTGTGAAGACGGGCGTTAGAAACCATCAACGCATCGCCCGGCAACTCAGCGCCGGCCCTTACCTTGGAACACATGGACAAGACTTACGGTTACATTCGACTACTCGACAGTGTATCAATAAACATCAACTACACACAAACATCAAATAATTACCAAAATTTAGAAGAATACAAAATAACTAACACTTTTTAATTGGTCCACAAAAAAAGCGGACGTACAGCGCTTTTTTCTGAAGTGTCCCAAAACTGGCAAGGTCACTGTCCCTAAAACTGGCAAGGCGTCCGAAACTGGCACAGTGCTTCTATTATTGTTCGCCGATGGTGATAATGCACTCGTTTGCAACAACCATTCATGCCCAAGTACAGCGTTGGGCTGGTCCAGTACAAGGGATGGTGTTTGGTGTGGTAAATATCGAATTATTTTTAAAATAATTTAGCAAGGTCCTTAATGTGTCCGAACATTGGGCGCCTACACCCTATATCTCTCTACCATATAGGAGCCCCCCCTCGACAATCTTAATGTATTTTCCTTGTCAACAGCAGCTATTGTCACATAGGGAAGCAAGTTTGTGCATCTGTGCGCCATTATAAGTAATCGTCACAGGACAAGGGATGTAGCAAAGCAACTCGGACTATATCAACCCATTATCAGATCCCTGTTGTGATATACCGCAGTCCAACCTGAATGGAAATGCACAACAAATTGAATGTTAAACGGTGGATGATCCGATTTAAGTCCAAAATGTTTCATCTTGATATAAAAAAAGAATAGGACTTCGCCCCAAAATCCCATCTGTAATGTTTCGCGACGATATTTCAAAATTTTTCCCACAATTTCATTTCAAATTTCAACCCCTTTTTTAAGTGGGAGTCAAAGAAGGGCGTGATTTGTTTAATTCCAAAAATAGAGTATGTGTAAAATGAATATTGGTCTGATCGACCAAAATGGGGCCTATTTTCTTGCGCTCTACACCCAACACCCTTACCTTAAAGCGTCACTGGCCATTTCAACAAACTAATGAAATTTGATCCAAATGATAGTCTAGCCATTTGAAAGATAGAAATAATAATAAGCAAACAATAACCCAAACCAGATCGGGACATTAGTAAGAGCAAAAAGACATCCGGGTAACGTGAGGGCATTTCGGAACCCAGGTTTTGGCCTATTTGGAATGCTTACCAATGTATTAGATCACACGCTGAAGTAAATAGCCGAATAGCCATTTTTACGTAATAAGATGATGATTTAGTAATTTCTGGTCGTGCAATAAGAATCATAACCCAAGCAATGGTTTCTATAGGGAACGATTAGAATAGCAGGCAAGTTCAAACAAAATTGCTGTTATTTCTTTCGTACTCATTTGTCCAACCTTCGAAATGTCTCGGTAGCTGTCTACAACAAGGCCGAGCAAGTTAACAGGTGGCACAGGCCGACAACCATGTGATTTCTGGATTTTCTGTATTTCTATTGACACACTACATTTTGGTAACGTTATGCACCCTAGTATCTACCCTTTTAGGGATACCCACCAAACAATTCACACAACACCTGGTAACTGGGGGGTCAATTATGCCCCCACAGTAAGTATAGACCATTAACTTGTTCTTCTGTGTGATTTGCGTTTTTGGTGGATTTGGTATAAAATGAAAGGAAATGTAAAACGTTCATGTGCCATACATAAATGTATTTTTTTCTTGGCTTAGGTGCGCAGGGTAATGTATTAACCCATTTAAATAGCCTATTTTAAATTTTAGCACAATCTGGTTCTTGGGTGAAATGGCATTACGGACTCTGGGCATACGGGCTGTCCTACTGATTTCTACACTGTTGTACTGAGGGCGCACAACACAAATCACTCCACGTTTGGAATGGTAGGTAGTTCCGGTAAATGACAAAACCTGTGTTAGATATTTTGCCAGGTCCCTTTGGGGGACCGGTTCCTATGAGGGTGGTTATAATTTACTAAAGTGCACGAGTAGAGCTTTGGACCATCGTGATATTATCACAAAATTTGGAAAATTCGATTCTGGTGTATAAACTAGGCCCTCGAGTTCCGGCCCTGGTCGAAAGCGGCTAAGAGGTACACGAGGTCGGCTCAAAATGTGGTTGCGCTTGTTCATATGCCCTTTTCTTAAAATCTCTACTAGAGGAATCAAAAAATGAAAACTTCATTCGAAGTTTAGTTGGTCTATAGGGAAATGGATTCATAATATTCAAAATTGTCCGCCGGAGGTGTAAATCACGGCGCGATGTGGTATTTTTACGTGGATTTTC
The DNA here is from genome assembly GCA_023653785.1 of Ophioderma brevispina. Classification (NCBI taxonomy): domain Eukaryota; kingdom Metazoa; phylum Echinodermata; class Ophiuroidea; order Amphilepidida; family Ophiodermatidae; genus Ophioderma; species Ophioderma brevispina. The sequence continues at coordinate 193,268 of JAMKCH010036330.1, forward strand.
AATGGAGCGATTATTTATGGTGTGCGCCCCTTCAACCTTATACGGGATTTGTGGAATTTTGGCCGATTTCGAGTCTGTAAAGACCTCAGATTTGTTTTATTTTTTGAGTGTTACATTAGACCTCTAGATTACCAAATCAGCATTTGAACAAGATCCAATTTTTAACGATTTAACAGGAAATCGTTTGAAGACAAGGTGCACAGGAAAATGGTCGATTTAGATAAATTCCGTGGTTTTTCGCTATGACTGGCAATTTTGTCTCAATCCTTAGTGAAGATATGGATTGTTGACAGCTCGCGAAATCAACGAAGTACTGAAATTCAATGTAATGGCGGAGTGTGGGGTTTAATGACTAAAAGGCTATTGACTAGCACTCTCAAGTCCAGTCGCTTTAGTTCTTGTTTTTTTAAAAGGGAAGCGAGATGTCAAAACCGCGTGTTCCCCCCTTCATTTTTTTTGACCAAAAAACGTGCGTCGAGTTTTAACATTTTATTTAAGACTCCCACCCAAACCCTAGCAGGAATTTTTTCTAAGAAAACACACATTGTTAGGTTTCTTGCCTTATATGAGAAATATGTTAAGAAGAAAGATGTAGAAAGAGCCAGCAAGAATCGAAATTCCTAGGCTTTCCCCCACCCCTACCCCTTATTATTTGCACGGCAATCGTGTCATACACGCGCTATAGTAACAGCCGAGCTGGGGGGGGGTTGTTCATGAAATAAGCATATCCATTACTTACGTGATGTTTTCCATGTATTATTTACATTTCTTAAGACATTCAAGAGGTTTGAATCGCAAAATCATCTTAGTTCCCACAAAAAAACGGTGTTTTAACAGCTGTGTTTCTTTGGGTAAACGCGTAAAGAGCGCCAAAATCCAAAAATGGGATATTTAGAATATATATCAATTTACTTGGAGACCTCATAACTCCCGTTTCATGTTCGTGGGGAAGCAAAAATGACACTTTTTCTTAAAAAACCGTCCATATTTGTCAAAAAGTCAGAAAAAATCAAAACAATGTTTCACGTGTGTTCGAACGAATGGCGGCACAACACTAAATCCTCCACGTTTGGGGGAATGGTAGGTAGTTTCCGTGTAAAATGACAAAACATTTGTGATATATTTTGCAGTCCTTTGGGGACCGTTTTCCAGTGAGGGGGTTTATAATTATAATAAAAGTAAAGTATAGCTTGACCATCGCTGAGCTTATCACACAATTTGGAAATTCGATTCTGTGTAGAACCGGTCCCTCGACTTCCGGCCCTGGTCGAAAGGGATGGCGTACACGTCGGCTCAAAATAGTGGTGGCGCTGTCCATATTCCCTTTTCTTAAAATTTACTAAGAGGATATCAAAAAAGGAACTTCTTCGAAAGTTTTAGTTGTTTCATCTATAGGAAAATGAATTCATAATATTCAAAATTTGTCACGCGGGGGTGCAAATCAGCGGGCGCGATGTGGTATTTTTTACGTGTATTTCATGGATCTATTTTAGTGGTGTTGCGCCCTGCACTGTAGGCTGTTAGTCTTTTGCAATTGCACGATTATGGGCCATGACTATCGCGTCTTTACACTCGTGATTGCTTGAATCTTAGGAACATTTTTTGTTGTTCAAGATGTTTGAGGATATTATTGTACTTAAAAAATGCGTCACATGTTCTTTTGTCAACTTGTATATATTGTTGAAGACAATATCGAGAGTGTAGAGAGTTCTCTCCTGTTATATGGGATCTGAGACCTGGCCTTAGAAAGACTACAGGTAGACTGGATGGCACCTAACACCAAGCGTCTTATTCGAGTACAAAACATATCATGGCGTGAGCACAAGAACAAAGCACAGATATATGGCGATATCCCTCCATTTCATCGTCTGTGCCCAACGCCCGTTCACGATTTGCCGGTCCACTGTCCGTCGTGCGACTTGACCAAGTAGTCTCTAGACGTCACTGTTGGAATTAGGACCGCGGGCCAAAATAGGTCCATACAAGGATAGACAAGAACTGTGTGTCGAAAACTGCCTGGTTCCTGCGGTCAACTTTTACATACACATGGAAATAGCCAGGGATCGTCAAGGATCGACCAAGACAGAACCCGCCGCCACTGTGTCTTCAGTGGCAGTCCCCAAGGGACGTTAAGAAATTCCAATGAAGTTCCAGTTTGTGCATGTTTTCATTTATAGTTTGAAAGCAATGTATGCATGTATGTATCCGTGTGATACTCAATGTTGCATCCCTGTTGTATTTTTGTATTCTGTTAACACTATGTATCCAAACCATATTTTAATAAAAATTTTTGATTGGATCTACTATTGTGATCTTTTTCAAATGCATTGAAGTTTGGTCCAGGCATTTTTTCATTTGTTTAGGATGTCGTATTGTTGGTTGAAAATTCCTATTTTTTAGCTCTGTCAAACAATAGTGTTCGCATAATGATTTACACTGCAAGTTAACTTTTATTACCATATGTTATCAATTGCGTTTAGTTACTGAAGATGTTCAAACCTAATACAACACTTAAATGAGCTACAATGACACTTTTAAACGCAAATAAAAATAGTGCCTATATTATGAGTTTTATAACACTTAAACTCAATGATAACGCATGTATTTTTCATTAGGAGCTTTACAAAATATTATTTCTGCTTCTTCAGAATTTTGTATTTTTAAAGCATTTAACAAACTAATCGTGATAAATGTTAAACTAGCTGTCATGTGGTCATATGCCTGTTCTCCCAGTGTTTTTAACCAGTACAAGTTCAATATTCTTTCCATATTTACAATGCGGCAACACTACAAACACAATCCCAAATCCCACCAGTGGCACAACAGAGTACAGAATTGGCCTTGGACCTGCCTGCGGTAACTAACATAGGGTGACCTAATTGTGTTTGATGTAATCATACTTTGGAAAGTGGTTGCTTGAGGTCATTAATCAAACTTGGAAACGACCGCCAGTCCAAGGTTAGCGAGACATAATTTGGCCCGGTGTCCTTACCATGCCAAAACAGGGGTCGTCGCCCCTTTAACTACATTGATGTGATTGCTCGAGACATCCAGCAGGATCCATCTGACATCCCCAACCTAATGACAAACAGGGACATTTTGGCGCTACATGGTAAAAAAAAAAAAAAAAAAAATAGAGAGTATCCTGTTATATGGATCTGAGACCTGGACCATGAAGAAAGAGCTACAGGATAGACTGGATGGCACCTACACCAAGCTTCTTATGCGAGTACAAAACATATCATGGCGTGAGCACAAGAACAAAGCACAGATATATGGAGATATCCCTCCAATTTCATCTTCTGTTGCCCAACGCCGTGCACGATTTGCCGGTCACTGTCGTCGTGCGATTGACCAAGTAGTCTCAGACGTCACATGTTGACCATGCCAAAACAGGGGTCGTCGCCCCTTTAACTACATTGATGTGATTGCTCGAGACATCCAGCAGGATCCATCTGACATCCCCAACCTAATGACAAACAGGGACATTTTGGCGCTACATGGTGAACAGCATCTCGGCTGCGGCCGTTAGATAGATAGTGAAGACATTGAGGTTGGTGTACTTGCAAGCGATACTGCAGAATTTGACAGCATGAATTACATTGCTAACTTAACATTGCTTAACAAATTTATCGGGGATATAATGAATACTTCTTGAGTAAAGTGAAATATATCATTAAAACATGTTTCTTATTTGAAGTGGGACTGTAATAGCCGGGGGGGCACTCTGATTTGGTTTGGTCGGGGATGCCGATGTGCGGCTGGGACTTGAAACCCTCAACCGTGTGGCATTTTCTCAGGCTAAAGGTCATTTGGTAGAAAGTACCAATTTTTAAATATTTTGTTTCAAATATTATACCAATTTTTTTTTCAAAATTGTGGCTTTTACCACTGTTTTTGAGGCAGTTTGTGGGAAAATAGGACCCATGGCTAAGGATTTCTCATGAAAAAACGTCCATGTCTAAGGATTTCTCAGCCATATGGATAAATGCATTCAGGTAGACAAACATAGACAAACAATTTAGATAAAATAAAGAAATAACAAATGAAAATTAAAGTAGCAAAAATGTTAACAAAATAAGACGACAAACCCGTAACCAGGAATTTTTAGGGGGAATTTTTTTTAAAACGGGACTTTTTATGGGTTTTAGGGGCTTTTTGGAATGGGGGGGGGGAGGGCATCTGCCCCTTCGCCCCCCTGGTTACGGGTCTAATAATCAAAATAATAACAATTATTCTAAAATGAAGTAAAAACAAATAAAAATAAAAACAATACTCAATTAAAAATATGAACCAAAATAAAACAGATTAAAAGAAAATGAAAATAAAAAGCAAAGAATTTGTTCAGTAAAGTCGTGGCGTGGTATTTGAATCACTTTCTGTTATTAAAAAACAGTAAAAAGTGCTTCTTGGCTGGCTCCGGTTGCCATGGCAACCAATTCAAAAATTCGAGAACATGGTTTCCTCCGGCATGTCCCAGGGAACATTCTCCCCAAACCCCATTAATGTACGTCAAACGGTGTTTGAGTTACGTTTGTTAAAAAATTTAGCCTATCAAAGGCCTAGCATGGTTACCATGGCAACAAAGGTAAAAATTAATAACGATTTTGAAAGTTCAGGTCAAGGCCTACATGATGGTATACGATATGTATATATAGGTGACATTTTAAGAAATATCTGAAATCGCTCCTCGAAATTTCCAGAAATAACGGATAACCGCCCCCTTAACACACTTAAAAGATGGAATTATGAATGTATGATAAACAAACTCTTCATATTGTCCAAATTAGTCAGCATCGGATTAGAGCTAATCATTCATCATCATTTTTGACGGCACATCGAGTTATTTTAACCAAAAATTTAATGACAGATTTAATATATTGATAGTGTTATTGAGTATTGTTTTGAAAACATTATCGTCGTGGTTTCTGCATACTGTCGAATCAGCATAAATGCTAGTTCTGAGAAACGGCGTTTGAAAGTTTGAGTTACTATGCGTATAATGAAATGAAATAAAAGGAAATGGCTATTTTAAGTGGTGTATGTTAAAGACATGAATGGTTGCTAACTGACGACAGTATTAAAATACTAAGAAACAACTGTTTTCTTATTCAAAATGGCCACTGAATGTGATTTGACAGTTTGGAGAATATCCAAGTTAACATCAAAGAAAATCAAACTTTCACAGTATGTTTACAAAGTCTATTTTTGTAACACGTTTACTAAGGGGTGAGGTGGTAAACACCCCGAGAATTCAATATTATAAAGCAGTAGGTGATTTCAATGTTGGTACCAGTTGATAGCTTTTGTCCTCCGTTTTCTATTGCTTCCAACATAACCTATGGCGTCACAATGACGTCAAAGTTCACAAGTTGGCAAAATTGGTCTTTTCCACAGACACACGAATTTTGCATCTAAAAAGGTAGGAATATAAGATTTTCATGCGGCTGTTGGCCCCAAATGATATGTAAAATTACTAGTTTTAATCAACCTATAATTTTAGAGCCATACAGTGCATAATATTAAAACAAATGAACTAATAACTAAAGGGTAATGCAGTATCATTTATAGGCGAATAATGTGCCCGAGGTCGGCAAAACTGAATAATGGCGCACATTATTTTTTTGTTTTCGCCCGAGGATACATTATGAGCCCATAGATGATACTACAAAACCTTTACTTCTATTCTATTAACTAAAACAACTTGATTTTATTTCGTTTGTTTGTATAGATTTGAAGGTAATATGCCTAATTTATGTGTATTTTGTATGCTGATGAATGAAAATAAATGACAAGAAAATGCATTAGAGGCTCATGATTGCAGAATAATGGGCAGTAAACTGACCAATCAGAATGCTGCATTTTCAATAATGGGTAGTAGAGGTAATAGAACCACTCCCACTAATCGACTTCGACGCTAACCCCGGTGACGGTGCTACCTTCACATTTGTTTCGCCAAAATGAGCAGAAGGATGTGAAATAATTACATGGAAGACTTAACGAAAGTTTTTAACGTTTTTGGGCACCGGAAGAAAGTTAACTGGAAGGTAACTCCTCCCCTTTGGTAATACGAGAGTTAATGTCACTATGTCCTCCTAAAAGTGATAAATTGGGTTCATTTGCACAAATTTTAAAACTACAAAACTTGGATAGTTCTTTTTCACGTACAAGTAACATAATTAAAACACAAAAATTTAAATGTGAATAACATGACCAATCCCTCATGAAGAAAGTTAAATTTCAACGATTGCCTTAAATCTTGACAGACCTATTAGTCAGGAAGCCATGGTCCAACTTATGGCCTGACCGTAAAATTTAGTATGGACACAATTTTTCTGCTGAAAATGATAGATAAGGGTGTGTAGAATAGGAATCTGCCGGGTGCCACCTGGGCATCCTTGAGGATTTTGAGAAATCCAAGATGGCGTCGCCATAAATGTTAATTAGCTATTCAACCCTATTTATCAAACTATGGAGTTACTAGATATACTATAGGACCCAATGAACAAATACGTGGCACTTGTAACATTGAGTCATACTCAAAATTCAAAATGGAAGCCAAATCTAATCATTTTAAAATATGCCATATAACAGCAAATAACCGCGATAAAAAATAAACATGAAGTATTTAGATTATGTTGTTAGACACAATAAATGTATTTCTAATACTTTTAAAGTTGTAACATGACGTCAATCAATATGGCAGCCAAAAACGTGAATATCTTCAAAAAATACTTGACACAAATGTCTAAATATTACCTTCAAGTATACATTATTGTGTCAATTAAACAATTAGAAATGTACCTATGATCATAACCAAGTGATACCAGGTTATCCGGATATACAAAATGGGTCAAATTATAAATTGAGTGCAATATATGTGAAAAAATATGATTCCTATGGTATTTTTGACAACTTTGCACCATATTAGTTTTATTTCGATTTTGGCGCATTTAAAACAAATTGAAATGTATGTTGTACATTGGTTAGGATCAAAGGTACATTTCTAATGTCATTGACACATTGATTTCGATTTGAAGGCTGTAATACTTATAAATTTGTGCCAAGTATTTTTTGAAGATGTTCCCGTTTGGGCTGCCATATTGATTGACGTCATGTTACAATTTTAAAAGTATCAGAAATACATTTAATTGTGTCTAGCAACTACCCAAGTATTCTCGTCTACCTTTTGAATATATTTGTGTTATATGCATATTTAAAATTATTGGATTTGGCTTCCATTTTGAATTGAAGTATGACTTAATGTAACAAGTGCCATAAACTTGTCCATTGGATCCTATAGTATATCTAGTAACTCCATAATTTGATAATGCAGGGTTGAATAGATAATTATCATTTATGGCGACGCCATCTTGGATTTCTCAAAATGCTCAAGGATGCCCAGGTTGGCCACCCGGCAGAGTCTTATTCTACACACTCCTAATGTTATTCATTTTCAGCAAAAAATTTGTCCATACTCAAACTTTCGGCACATGAAGTTCTAAATGGACCTATAGTAATCGATGTTGATCACTTAAAGGGAAAGAAGTAGCCCAATTTTTGTCCCAGAAATAAGTGTTGTTCGCAATTTATCTGTGTGCATTGAGATATTTGGACACGCAAGGCTAACGAATACCGTATTCGATGTTGGTGAACCCGTTTTATACAAATGGGTGTTATTCGACTCCGGCTATTTTGGTTAGAGATTGTTATGTAATTCACTTTATTTGTTGGATCCCAATTAAAGAGTACATAAAAGGCAACCAGAATCAACTATTAACTCAATTTGACCAAAAAATCAGATTCGACACTATGTCGTGACCACAAAGATATGTTTAATGTAACATTATTTTCAGTAACACGCAAGTTGCAGCCCAACGCATTTATCATTTTACGTAATGTGGAGTTTGTCAATGACTTAGTCATAGTTTTATATCGTCTTGTAAACGATAATAATCTTTTATCATCAATAAATTAATGTTTATCATTATCAGTTAAATAATTAAGTAAATGCAGTTATTCGATTCATTAGAAGTTGTTCTGCAAGAAATTTGGGCAAGTAAATGTTGATTGCAATCAATATTGTATTTGCCATTCTGTGGTTACCAGCTCCTCATTTTTGTAAAATGGGTCCCGCGGGTTACTTGATTGTTGGGATCATATCTTAAAAACCATTGACTCTATCACTATTTTTTCAGGAACGTTAGCTAACAGTGCTATCTTACATTACAATAAAGAACAAGTAATCATGTGTTTGTGTTCAAAACTTATTGCGGCTGACACAAGGGTTTTTTTTTTTTTTGGACACACGGTACAGCTTTATTCCGTAAAAGAGTCTTTACTCTAGTCTAACTCATGAATATTTTACACCAAGGACAGATCAGACTTTTGGCGACGATTGTAGGAGCAGTACGTGTACATGGTACTTCGTTTGAACCAAAAACCTGTGCCACTTTGAGTTGAGAGCATCAAAGATCAAAGCCTGAAGGTTCTGAAATCAATAGAGTAAATTATGTCGCCCTATTACTTCTACCACTAATTCTACCACACTGTGGGGATATTTGCAGTTTTAGCAATTTTACGGAGGTTAAGTTGCCAATGTCATACATGAACGTGATGCACGCACTTGTACAGAAAAAAGTGAATTCTTGGACCGGCCATCTTGAATAATCCCCCTTGGGGCCACTTTCACTTTTTGGGAACATCCTGAATATGTTTTGGGGTCATAAAGGAAACCTAGAAGGTTGGTTTGGTTTAGTTCTGGGAGTGGAAAGGAGGTTGTCCTGGCTCCCCTAGTAAAAGGAAGTTGCCCGTTACGTATCTCTTCCTCTCGCGTATTTGATATTGATTTGTGAACTCCTCGATATGTGCCGATTTAATTATAAAGAATGTATCGCCAACGTATCAGTACCAAATACGTGGTGGATGCGGGACCGACATTAATGTGACATTTTCAAAATGTCCCATAAGCTTTCGCTGCCAACGGGCTACATGCATGGGCTGCTAATAGCACACCCATCTCGTTGCTGGTAGAAATGCTCCTTGAATACGAAGTATGTGACATTAAGACTAAAGCTTAATAACTGAATGACCTGATTTACAATTAAGTTCTCAGCATTATTAACTTTCCAGCTGTTGTCCTTTGTCATCGATTGGGATGGAAGTAAAGAGTACGGTGACATCGAATTAAATCAACGATTCATCCTTGTATACAACAAGACCCTTGATCTGATCCACAAAAGTTTGGGTGCTCTTGATGTGATGCAAAGGAGATATAATGTCCGCGGCGAACCGTGCCAACTCATATATCACAAATCCAATATGCTCGATACTGTATGTCTCCAAGGTGCCCCTGTTTTATGAACTATAATTAACCCATAAACTTGGGTATGTCACACACTGTATGCTATCAATGGCTCCACTGTCTTCTAGTTCTTTCAGTAATATAACAAGTCTACTTTGCAAAGACCGAGTTAGATCTTTATTCAGTTTAGAGTACACCTTCTCATTACTGAGTAATTTAAGGGCTTTTCTTCATATAACTGTGGCTCTGCCTTTGTCAGCAGACACTATTTCAATACTGTCATCTGATCGTGAATCGCCTACGTGTCACGTTGCTGGCAGGAACTTGGATGTTTTCACAATATTTAGTACCCGCCGGGCTCGTAATTCAGCTACTGTCTTATCCCAGATACCAAGACTACGTTGGGCCGACGTTGGCGCAACGTAGTTCCGGACGTTGGACCAACGTTGCAAAAAGACGTCTGACAAACATCATTTTGGCCAGTGGGCCATCGTTGGTCCAACGTACAAAGTTCGACGTTGGAACATTGATCCAACGTCAGAAATAGGTTGCGCCAACGTTGGCTTATAGTTGGGCCGCTGTCGGGTCAACAATTAGTAATTGCTTTGTTCAAAATTTAACCAATTATTATCAAAATCTTGCGGTAGGTTGTGTTCTGTCTCCTATTAAAGGAATTTATTCCTCCATAATATAATTAAGGAATATATTATGTTTAGCTTGTTCTTCATCAACTTTGAAGTTGATGTGCAATGAAACAAGTTCGAACAGTAACAGTAATTAAGACGAAATATATTCTTGACAAGATAAGGTATTTATTCTATGGTGTCAACAGGTAAAAATTGTAACTTGTGCATGATCGCTTCTCATTTGGAGCCGCAAATACAATGTTCTGCAAAAATGCAATTAATTTCATCTACTAAATAAGAAAACTTAAATGTAGCACCACAGGAGACGATTAAAATGGTCAAAAAATTAAAAATTTAGTAAGCAAAATGAGGGGTCGTCAAGACCACGCCCCCAATTTTGCAACGTTGCCAACGTTGGGCTAACGTTGTCTAAGTGTCGACATCCCCGAACAAATGGAATCCATTTTAGAAACCTTATTGATCCAAACTTTCAAACACAACTACATATTTAATCAAATTTACCAATACATGTAACATTATTTTCATTTTTCATGACAACTTCTATGTTCACATCCCACATTCTAGTCGTAATCCTACGTAGGGCCAACGTTGCTTTGCCACCCATCTGTCAACCCAGTTAAAGTAACTTTCATGATCAGTTTCGACATCACCCCGACGTTGGCTAGACGTTGCCTTACCGACCGCGACCGTGCCGACCATTGCCGACGTTGGCCCAACGTTTGCTTGCTATCTGGGATCAGGGAGATCTTTCCAAACAGTTTCAGTCGCGATAATCACGTAGTTCACAGGCAATTGTCTGAATTTACCGCGAACTTTAACCCAACACTGATACTTCCTCTTGTTTCAGTTCTTTAGATGTCAAATTCACAATCCACTTTTCCTTATTGACGGTACTAGATGTAGGGGTTTCTCTTATCAGGGCATCGCTATTCTCTCATTCACGAGCCGCTCAAACTTCCGAATTTGACGGTCTTTTACTGCGTAGTTTTCTGACAGCTCTCTGCCGTCCTTAGTGAACTTTGACACGTTTCCGGTAAACACCCGGCGTAATTTGATTCAATTTTGTGATGTTTTTCCTTCAAGTGGAAAATTGGTTTGACGGACTTTTCTTTCGTTCAATAATGATCTTTCTGTAGGTTTTTTTTATTAGCTCTCTGTCCTTTAACTTCCGGTTTCACTAGCAACAACTTATCAGCAGAGCAATAGCACCGCTGAAGACGCTGGTTGATCCAGTGAAAGCGCTCCGGAAGAGTGTAAATGTGAGTAGATTTGAAGTTAAAAAAATACTCTTACCAGAGAGAGCGTGGCCTAGTGGTTAGGGTGCTTGCTGGTGGGGTCACTTGCTGGGATTTACTCGGGTGCACAATTCTGGATTTAACCTGTATACGAGCTATTGATTAAAATAAGAATTACCGCGCTCCTCCACGGTTCACATGGAATTGGGCAAATGAATCATGAAAGCATTCCTTACTTCGGAGGGGACGTTAAGCCGTCGGTCCCGTGTACAGAGAGTCACAACTGTACATGTTCATCGCAGTTTTTCCCCCCCCCAATTGTCGAATAAGATAGGGTGTAAACCGCTGGCTGTTCCCAATCCGCCCCCCGGTCTCAAAAGCGGGCCATATGTTAGGAGCTTAGGATGTTGTCATCATGGAAGCCTAAAGAGCTGAATATTTTACGGAATTAAAATGGTTCGTGTTGTTCAGGACTGCTCCGAAAAAGCACAACCAATGCTAAAGAAGATTCACACGGACTTGTTACCGTACAACTTTAAAGGTAAAACTACCATTCTGAACTACCATTTTAAAATCTTTCGCGAAGGACGTATCATCGTTGAACGCAGCGCTTTCGATGCTGGACACTATACGTCACCCCGAGGGACACGTCTAGATTAGGAATTTTAATGGACAGTCCAGGGTATTGATTGTTATTGGCATTGTAAGTGTTTTGGACATTCCAAATTCTTGAATTTGATCAATTTGATTAACAATGTAAATAAAGTGTGGTGTTATAAAAAATCAGCTCATTTGTGCACTTGGCCTCATTTATATCTTTTTAAAGGGTATTTCTGACGTGATGCAGTAACACTATGTTTGGAAATCGGTCCCAGTTTCATCCCTTTTTCAAGTTTGTATCCATTTTACTATACTTAACATTACAAATCAAAACAACGTAATTTGATATACAACCTGCAAGCTGACTGAAGAACTCTGAATCTGCTAGTGATAAGAAAGGGCACCGCACTTGAAATGGAGAACAGTACACACTTTCCTCAGGATCTATGTATAGAATCCGTCAGTTTCGCAAACATTTAATGCGAGGTTCAGCCAAAGGAACGAAATTGTATAGCTGTTATATCAGCATATGGTGAAACAAAAAATAACATGCATGTTATTATGTGGGACCATATGAAGAGTCCGATGGAAAGTGAGTCCTTATAACGGACTTCTTCTTTTTTTTGAGGCCTAGGGCCTATATATGTTTCATTTTGAATAGTAACTGCTAATTTTAGCATCGCGTTCTTAAATATCCTGTGTTACATAGAGAATTCTTAACCCTTTCGACACGGGCCAATTCTTTTATAAGTAATATAGCACATATGTCATGGCTTTATAGATGGTGTCCACAAATGCTTGCAGGTCATTGAAAGCCATCTAAAAAGAATAATCAGCAAGACCAGGATTCTTTGGAATATTTAGATGCATTTTTCAATTCTGAATTCGGAATTGCACGTGTAAATTAATAATTGTTGACCTTTTTTTATGTTCTGTGAAACAAAATTGACAAATTTGAACCGTTGAGGACTGTAGTCGTTGCCAGTGTCAAAGGATAAAAAAGAATATCTGGGAGGGCGCACTGTTGAATTGGGGAATAAACATTGGCTTACAAGCTACAATTGGCGTCAATGTACAAATTACGAATGCGTGCAAACGTGTGTGTATGTGTGGGTTAGTTCCTTATACTTTTTTTGCGATTTTATTTTGCTGGTATGTGTGTGTGTATGTGTACATGCGTTGTGTGTTTTTATGCGATTTTTTTTAATCCATGTATATAAGTTCTTACATGGTGCAGCGGTCTCAAACAGATAAATAATCAAACAAACAAAAACCTCTTTTACTCCTTGAACTCATCTTTCTAGGCCGTCTAAGATCGCAATTTGGGCTAAAAAACACATAAAACTTTCTCACCCATCTTTTGTACATTACCCGATAATCCTTTGGTATGCAATTTTGAACCCGCGGCACTCCGGTATAGTAGCCATAGGCCGCTCAAATAGCCTTTATGTGTGTTGGTATAGGAAAGCAACCTTGAAATGATTTTCCTCAAAAATTTTGTTTGCCACGAAAGAAAGGAATTGCCCTGTTGACATGAAAACTCATATCAGAAGGTACGATTACAAACTTATAAAAAAAAAAAACATTTATCTTTATAGCGTTGATTTTGCTGATTTGGGCTAACACTGTCATGGGCCCAATGAAGTCGGACGAGTGAACAGTGCCACCACATGTCAATGGCAAGCCAACTCAGCTGCTTTCCTTTAACCCTTTCGACACGGCCAATTCTGTATACGTAATATAGCACATATGTCAGTGGCTTTATAGATGGCGTCACAAATGCTTGCAGGTCATTTGGAAAGCCATCTAAAAAGAATATCAGCAAAGACTAGGCTTCTTTGGACTTATTTAGATGTATTTTTCATTCTGATTCTGAATATGCACTTGTAAATTAATAATTTCGACCTTTTGAAACAAAATTTGACAAATTTTGACCGTTGAGCGACTGTTGTCGCTTGCCGTGTTCAAAGGATTAAGTATCCTGTGTTACATAGAGAATTAAATGGGTAAAACAGCAGAATACAGTAAGCAATAAGTATACACCAATATATCAAATCCAACACGCATTATAAAAACGTAGTTTGAGCACAAATTTATGAAACTCTAGCCGAGGCACACATGAACGTAATAACACAGAGTGAATAGGAGGCCGAGGCTTCATATCCCTCTAGTATACAGTGTGAGTCAATAAAAACCCTACATTCAGGAAAGATTTTTTCTTCAAAGGTTAAACGTTATTTTTGCTTGAATGTTTGCTTTGGTTGTTTACAGGGATAAACAGGCTATCAGAAGATTTTTATTTGGTGTCTTTCAGACTTTAGGTTCAGAAACTATGTCAATTTGCGGAGAGACCTAAAAATTCTGTTTGGCCGATTTTAGCCATACAATATCATGACACATTATAGCAAAGATAATTCACACCTACAATTTCAGATGGTGTCGGTTTCCTCTCGACAAAAACATATCAGTTTGAATAAAATGGTCTGTTGTGTAACATAATTATAAGTAAAATATCTTCAACAATTAAATTGCCATTGTTCAATCATAAAGAGTCAGTTACTGAAAATCACTCCATATCAGTGTCTCAGTTCATGAACATAATGTAACTGCTCAGAGATTTTTGATTTACATCTCTAGGGTAATTATTTTGCACAAATACAGGGTAAATATGGTATGGAGGTCATTTTCAGAACTTAACAACTGTGGCTAGTTTGCAAGAACTAAAGCTGAAGCTTTCTGCAAATAAATTGGAATTAAAAATTAAAACATATCGCACTGGTTTTTTTTCAAGCGGAATACAAAACCTTCTATGATTTCACTTTTGGCTCCCAAGTTTCGTTGTAGGTTAAAACAATGAAATCCTGTTGAACCAAAGTAAACGGTGGTCTTACACCAGCTATCTTGACTTTCTTATTTGGGAAATTGAAACTTTGTTCACTCAGCATTTTCTTTTGTAATCTCCGGGATATCATTTTTATAATCCATCATTATTCTACCACCTTCTATTGTTTAACAATAACTTGGTGTTAAATGTTTTTTTACTCAAATCACTGCTGAAGACCATGTTACTCTATGTAAACGATGCATCTTTATTTGGGTCAAAATCGGCCAAACAGGGTTTTAAGTCTCTCAGCAAAATAGGCATAACTTCTTCCTCCAAAGTCCATATGACACCAATTAAAAGTTTTCTGAAAGCCTGTTTATCCCTCTTTATAACCAAAGCAAACATTTGAGCAAAACTAATTCTTAACTATTTTAATTATTTTTTATTCTGAATGTAGGGTTTTTTTGACTCACACTGTATTAGTCCCAGATTCGACTGAGGATGACAAGTTACAAACTTTGCATGGTCTTCGTTATCTTAAAACAGATCATAATGTTAGGTCTGTTGGTGAAGTCCTGTTGTAATGAAAAAACGAAATCATTCATCAATCTGAAACCAAAAATTTCTAAAAACAGTGGGAAAATTAGTCCAATTTCCTCAAAATGAAGCCAATTTATTTTCAAAATTTGCTACAGAGGTCAACAAAAATGGAAAATTTGTGTTAAATTTGACCCAAAATCTGCATCTATGGCATTGCTATGGGTTCCTTTTTGGCAAATATTGGTATAGATATGGGTCCTACTTCCAGACTTTGTAGGCACGTCGTGAAACAAACTTGGGAGCCCCGATTACTTGTTTGGAGCCCGCAGTAGTTTTGGGATTCAACCAATGAGGCCCCTTCGTCAAAAAGGTTGGACACCCCTGCTATAAGAGGTATTTTCCTTGTGACTGGATATTAAGGATAGCTGTAATATTTGCAGCATTTATGCTCAAATAACAAATTTCATGAATGTCTTAGTAGAAAAATACAATACCCACTTTTTTAAAGGTACACTTCGTGATCCTAACATCTTCTCTTTCCTGTATGGTTCACTTCACTAGATATCCTCGCGGAAAAGTGTTTCGAAAATTTCATTTGATTCTGAAATCGCATGATACAAAATCGGTGCGAAGGGTAAAATGTAATTATGCCGATGTTTTTTTTTTTTTTAATTATTATTATTATTTAGGCAAGTTGGTGGGACGAGGCTGTGGACAATCAAATGTCCCTTTAATTGTATTTGTTTATAGAATACTGCCAAATTTACATCGATCGGTTGGCAGATTATCTTACATACACACATGCACTTTTTAAAGTCCCAATACATTGTAGCTTTTTTTTGGGGGGTGTCTTTTTTCCTTCTTCTCTTCTTTCATTTCTTTTTTTTTTTTCTCTATTTTACCTTTCAAGCAGTTTTATGCTTCTTCTGTTCTGTAGTACCGTGTACTTTGTCACTTTGAATGATACTCGAAACTGTATCTTACCTGAACGCTGACTTATGATGATCAGTATGAGATGAACCCCAAGTGTACCAGGTGTCAATTTCCAATTCATTGTCATGTTGTTCAGAATATAATCAGCTATCAATCTCTACAGGGAAAACAAAATTGCCAACGAATTGGCGGTATGAAAGATCAGTGTACCTTCGGTCATTTAGCTCCAAAATCCACCAAATGTGTAGTTTAACTGTCGGTTAGGTTAAATTGTTGTTGAGAAGCTGTTTGGTAGCCGACGCTTGTTGGGTATCATGAGTGATGGCTATTATGGGAATCGTTTTGACTATCCTAAGTGTTCTATTAACCAAAATGGTGATAAAGTCAACATCTATTGGATTCTATTGACCTTTGACCTATTTTGTTTGATAAGTGAATACTAAACCATAAAAGGCAAGGTAATATTCCTTATTTTCAATCCTTTAAGGCTAGGGAAACAAATTGTTACACCACATAGTACCTGAATCAAGCACATGTAACTTTTGGACCCATTGTAACAAATGACCTTTTCCACTATTTTTACAGTTTTTAACCCAATACTCTTTTTACAGTTTTACCAAATAACTTTACCTTTTTAAACCCAACATCATGGGTTACTTTGCAACACAATCGGAACCATTTTAACCTGAAACCTACGTGGGGTTCATTAAGGTGGGTTGGCAAGTGCTCCATCAATCTTATTGGATTAGCAATCCGGAAGTACCTGTGAGCAAAACTCACCAATTTTCACTCTTCACTACATACAGTACAAGCTAAATCGACCTGACGGTGCTCGTGCAGAAATTACATGGAGTAATCTAAAGTCACCACCCACCTGTTAAAGGTCCCAGGACAATGAGAATGATAACCTACTCCAAATCTTAACGGGGCATTCCATTCCACTAAACAGGGCCACAAAAAAGAATACAATACCATGACTCATTAGTGATACTATTTGATTTTCAGTCAGTGCCATGAATAGATTCTTACCAGTCACCTGGAATTTCTATTACTCTCTGAAAACAATGCAATAGTTTTCACGAATGATGCCATCACCAACCCGAAATATTGAATGCTTTCTTTCTCGTGCCCTCTTTTGTAGACTTGACCCAAACCACAATCAATTCTAGTGGTCATTTCCTGGACCTTTAAAGACTACGAAGCCCAGAGGTTATACAAATGAATGTCTAAAAATTTCACGATCGGCTGGTTATGTTACTATAGAGCAAAGAGGAAATATTCTAAATTGCTACCAGGTCACATATCTTCTGCGAAATAGGGGTCAAATAACTATACCAGGGGTCCTCAATTGAAAATGCCCTAATACATGTAAAATTCATCTTCAAATTTCCGTCTGTAGTATAGAAACTAACATGCCAATGGCCCTGTGTCTTCGAATTGTTTCGATACAGGGTAAATATTGTATGGAGGTCTTTTTCAGACTTGACAACTGTGGCTAGTTTGCCGACCTTCGACCGCCCTACCATATTGTACACTGTATTTTGGTGACGAAACAAGGCGAAGACGAAGGACTAACTTGTCGTATATTAGAGATAAGTGTAGATTTAGCTGAAGAAGACGAAATACACCTTTATTTTAACAAATGTCGGTACAACTAGTAAATTTGGTCCTGAATTTAGCCAAAAAATCAAGATAGTGGCCGTAAAGAGTGACGTATTATTACGCATTACGTTATATATGGCCATCAAAAAACTTGGAAAGTTATTTCCGTAAACATCCATATGGCTGCTATGAAAGAAATGATTGAGTGGAGGAATCCTATGAACGGACCATTGCGTTACTCTCATTGTTGAAGTCTGTAAATAATTTGAAAAACACAGTTGCTACATGTAGTCAACCGCATCCTATCACTGCATTTGAATCGGATCCCAAAAGATTGGGTACATTGACCGAAGGCATGCCATTCTTCGGTGATTGAACTTCCACATAATTGAACTTTGAGGCATAAATGTGTGTGTTTATGTGTGTGTGTGTGTGCGTACGTGGGGTGTGTGGTGTGTGTGTGTATTTTGTTTTAATTACGTCAAATAATCCATATATTTTTACTGACATGGTGCTAAAAGTAAAACAAAATAAAAGAAATAAAAATCGTTAATTTAATAGTTCGTCGTGGGAAAACCTTATTTCTGATCGATCTCTTCTTATAGAACATCTGGATCAATTGGGGTAAATAAGATAAAACTTTTTGCCTCAGTCTATTCTAACACGAAACCATACTCACCTATGTAACTTTAGCACCCGTCGCAACCCCATGCCTTTACTACTGTGTATTGTATAGAAAAAACCAACCTTTAAATAAGCCTTTCTCCAAAAAGTTATTTGGAGAAAAAAAATCTAAGTGACAACTAAAAAATTGATTGATAGAACCCTAGATTTTTTTAACTGAAATATTTCTCTCTCTCATCTCAAAATCGGCTTGCCTTAAAATATCGCCCATTAAAACTCCTGATTGATTACGAGGTCAAGTTATTTTTGGTTGGGGATTACTTGTTTGGTTATTCTTGAGGCCAGCGTTGATAAAGAGTTTGTGCTCCTCTTCATTTTCAAAAGCAGAGGACCCCGTTATGTTTGCTGTTCCAAAGGTCATAGCCAAAAACCTAATTACTGCTTATCCTGAATACGTGTCTTCATGCTAACTGGATTTAAAAAAATATTATAAAAAATCATTATCTACGTAAGCAGATGCATGTATGTAAGTGGGTACTGTATGTATGTGTGTATGTATGTATGTATGTATGTATGTAAAGTCATGTAGCACATTGTCTTCCCAACTGTGTCAATATATAACACTTGCTTAGCTAATAGCAAGGTGCCGGATGACGGAAGAAGGCTACGGTCGATTGATACCGACCAAGCAAGTAACGACTATATGGATTTAACAGAGTGGCGACCGATTTCTTATTATAACTGTTTACAAACTTCTTCATGAAACTGTTAGAAAGAAGGATTATCCCTTGGATAGTCAATACTAATAGATTCTCACCAAAACACAAAAAGGCTCTTTTGCCTAGAAATGGCTACAGGAACATGTTTTCTGTCTAAAAAGTTCAAGTAATGATTTTCGTCATAAAGGGAAAACTGTTTGTCATTTTATTGACCCTTAGCTGAGCTTTTGGTACTAAAATCATGATTTCATGGATCATTCTCTCAGGATTATATGGATACCCAGAATCACTAGTTAACTTAACGCAAGATATTTACACCAACTCATATTTAAAGTGAATCAAATACTGGTTTCACTGACTTTATACGTAGGAAAAGGGGGATAATTCAAGGTTGTCCCCATTCTGTAATTGTTTGAGCAGGGCGTTGACCATTTGGTTAAGATGGATGATGGGTGGTAACAATTGGTCGCCATTCCTAATCCCGGTTCAGGGATATGTGGATGACATTGCCTTTGTATGTATTAACGAACAGAACCCTTGTTGATATGTGTGACAAGACTGCCAAATTTGTCACTGCGCCTGGACATTGAATTATTAAACATAGGAAAATGATCTATTCTTCATGGCCAGAGGACAGGGAACAACTGGAGCAGAAGAGATATTCATCGCCATTCATATTATTATTCAAGATCAACCAATACCAAAAGTAGGTAAAAAGTGGTTAACATACATATCTGGCCATGATATCAGTTTAGACGATAAAGCTTCTGACGCTCAACTTAAATTCATTATTCAGGCGTTTAATGCCGCTTGAAAAATCAATAAAGCAATTGCCTATTTAGCCAAATTTCCAAGCCATAAACGATATGGCAAATTCAAAATTGAACTTTTATTTCTGCAACCTTTCTTTCCCAATGAAAACGCTTTTGGCAATGGAGGACAACATAGCGAAATATACTCGTGAATGGCTACACTAAACAAATCTTCTAATCGGGATATAATTTTTTCCCAACACAGCCAAAGGTGGGCGTGGTATTTTAAATCCATCTACAATGTATATTGTTACCTAAAAAAGTTGTCTGTTTTGCTTCATCATTAAACTCTGATATCCCAGACAGGGTCAGCTCCAGGTCATCTTCCCAATGCACATGACAAGGAAAGCGATCTTCCATGATGAAGGTGATGATGATGATGATGATGATGACGGTGAGGTGACTTTGTTTGGGAATAATGAGGTGGATGCTGCGGTAGAGTATCAAAAGGGGAAAGGTCAATTGGCCTAAATATGTCTGGGTGGAATTTAATGAGCATTGTATGCGAGGAAAATCTTCTCTTAAAATTCATAAGACGTGTTCGCCTTGGTTGCCAAACAAGAAAATGTAGCTTTAGTTTTCCGTTCACATAATGCCTATCAAGCTCACCTCAAACGGAGTTATATTAATAAACGTATTAATAGGCTAGGTAACCTTAAATCGCAAGGGCGGGTTTTCCGAATAGCATGTGATCAAGCTTTGTCAACAACGGATTGACAAACCTGTCTCTAGATGATGACCTTATCAGATTTATGTTCAAATCACGCATGCAGTTACTGGAATGCAATTCTCTACTGCATTTATACTTATCCCAACCACATACCCAAAAAATGTAATCGTTGCAATAACCCAGCGGATACAGTATCCCATATTCCTGAATGGGTGCATGGAATTTCGAACTTTATATGCTAGACATGGACAAGAATCGTTACTATATTAGAACGAGATCATGAAACTACATCCCATGTTGATATTTTCAATGATCAGATTATGACAGGTGATTTACTTGACAGCCAATCGGCTTTTGATATCCTGCAAGAAAACCCGATCTTCCATTCGTGATCGACATACCATGCAGGCTTTTATTGTTGAAATCTCTTGTCAATTTGATGCATTTATAAACACCTGCTACCATACAAAATTCAACTATTACCAAGCATGAATGAAACTAATCAACTTGGATACACCTTACTCATGTAAAAACAATCGCCCCCCCCCCCCCCCCCCCACCCCCCCCCCCCCCCCCCCACCCCCCCCCCCCCCACCCCCCCCCTTAATTATTGTGGGGAGTCTGGGAAGTATTCATAAGCGTGTTAATTATGGGCTTAACGAAACCTGGTTTCCTAACAGTTGCAGTAAAGCGATTGTAAATACCTTAGCATCAGTGCCAGCCATTGGCTCAACATGGTTGGAAAAAGCGCGTCAAAAGCGTATTCCCGCCGTCATTAGTGCGATGTTTTGTGCGATATGCCAGTTGCGGGGTATTTTGTCATTCGTATCTAGTATCTAGATTTTCCCATTATGCAAACTGATTGCCTAGTTTATTTCGCTTGTAATTATAATATGTATATATGTACTGTGATTCATATTTGCAATAAATAAAAGATATGTATGTATGTATGCATGTATGTATGTATGTATGTAGTATGTAGTATGATGTATGTATGTAGGATGATGTATGTATGTATGCTTATGTATGCTATGTATGTATGTCCGTACGTAGTGGTGGTGGTGGTGGTGGTGGTATGATGGACGATGACGAGATGATTTGTTTTCTTAACACATTACCGACGTCGTTATTTATTCAACAGTAAGCGCCTTGCTGAAGTGCACTACAACCACTCATGCCACATTTTAACTTATTTTTTTTTTTTTTTTTTTTTTCCTGCCAGGACCTTATCATAGTAAATCCAGCGACCGTGAGACTATCGTCCCTTTTAGAGAGAGGTAGGTTGAATCGAGGAGGGTGTTGGCCCCGGTGTATATTTAGAGCGTCCGGTCGTTTTAGTGTCTGTCGGACGCTAGGTTTAAATCTGAGAGTCTAACGGATACTAATTCTGTGTTTCATTGTTCCTAGGAACCCCTGGTTTAAAATGGAGCGTCCCATAGGACCTAGTGATAAGTGTTTTATGTCAGTCGGAACTATGGTTAAGTCTGAGAGTCCGACGGACACTAATTTCAAACGATTTCATTGTCGTCGACCCGGTTTTAAAATGGCGCGTCCCTAGGACTTTGTCTTGTAAACTATTTTTGTCCATCGGACAAAAGTTTAAGTGACTAATGGGTGTAATCATATAAGCAAGTAACATTACGTATTCCATTATTATGTTGATTAAAGCAATTTTAGCACATTTTTGAAGAGCGTCCCCAATTTTCAAAATTTGAATTTGACAACAGTTACGTTAGCTGGTCTAGGAAACTATACCTGCGAACGACCATGCTAAAACATGCGTATTATCACACAAATGTCGTTTTATGTCCGTCCATGATGAAATAGGGCCACCTCGAGCAAATCACCTCTAACTTGGCTGTTCGAACTATAAAAAAACAAAATAATGGATGAGCGAGACGCGTACATGGCGCTAGTTCCCGGCTATTTCAAATTGGAAGGCCCATTTCCAGCAGCTTTTGTATTATTATCGGGGATCCCGATAATAATTATTCGATACAAAATTCCTTCGTTTGTGGACACAAGAACATTTTCGAGCTTAACCATTCAAAGGTCTAGTTTACTAGCCAGTGACCAATGCAATCGTGTAAAAATCTCCAATTTTAAAAAATTTGGGGCGCTCTTCAAAATAATGTGCTAATATTGCTTTAAGCCTGTGCTGCGGTATTCCCAGGCAATTGCGATGCCATAACAATGATCCTCATCATCTGCCTAACCCTTGACCTCAATTTCCAATGACAATTGATTCAAGTCTGTCGATGCATATTTGTATACACAAATCTAGGATTCCTGGGGCCACATCCCCATGACCATTTTGGTTAATTTAAACATAATTCTAAACAATACATTAAATGAACCATAATTAACACATAGGTCTATACTGTAAAAACAAAAATACAAATAAAGACTGTAAAGCAGGTACAGCATTTGCTATAATATGGAAATACGCAAAATACTTCAGTATTTATGTTCAATTTCCAGGATTATGTTGATTAAATTTAAAGGTGGAACTTTAAATCGCATCTATGAGTATCAAAATATTATTACAATTAGATTTCAATTATTTACAGGACAAAAATAAGCACAATTTACTGGAAAATCCTGGCATCTATTCTGCAAACACAACCAGGTAAAATCCGGGGGGGGGTGGCATTGTATTTCAAGGTGGATATTGATGCGTGACCAAGAAAAACGCGTAAAAAGGGTCTCTTTGATTAGAGTTATTAGGGTGTCAAAAAAGCAAAATATGGATAAAAAGGGTATTGTTTTTTTCGTAACCCTGAAATTGTGATGTACGCGAGGTCAAAATCATCAAAAATAGTGGAAGTAAAGCAACATGAGCAAAGCCAGTTAATAAGGGTATATTATCAAAATAATACATTGCTCACTTGTTTACGGGAGCAAAATGACACAAAGACTTGTTTATGGTGAGCAAAAACACAAAAATGCTGCTGTGGGTATGTGTTAGTCGGTCGAAAATATTGTTTAGGGTGCATTTCGGAAGTCAATGTTCACGCATCCACCTTTGATACAACTGAAACCCCCCACCCACCCCCCCCCGGGGAATACAGCTTTTCAGGATTGCATTCGAATTGATGATATATTTTACAGTTTGATTGGTAATGTATATTACATTAAACGTAAGTTTACAGATACATGCACCGCAAAAAATGTTGTATGTCGACTAAAGTCAATGATTTTTTTTCCACAACATTTCAATTTAGAATTTCCTTATTTCTATTTTGGAGCTTGTTCGTGCTACTGGTGGTATGACCCATACTCTCTCAGAGTTGAATTCCATAATGGGGGAAGGTGTGTTATTGTGTCGCCTGCTAAGGCAAGAAGTCACATAGGATCACTTTGTCCACGTTGTTGTCGCTCTGATGTTCACTGCGTTGAGATATTGTTGTTAATGATGTTTTTGAAATTTAAGCTACGTAGTTCTCCAGGTAGACAAGGAGTATATATATTTAATTTTCCATGGAGATGGCCAGCGCACGGACAGTGTTGAAAAAAAAAACCCATGTGGCTTGGCCGGATCGAACCGGAGACCTTAGTATTACATGTGTACGACGCTCTAACCGACTGAGCTATCAAGCAGGGTTGTAGAAGAGCGATAGACACCATCTGTAGGTGTTAAGTTCGAGAGGTTTCCTTCGCTTTCCCAGCGGGTAGCATCAGAACTGTATATTTTAACATTACGATTATAATGGGTTTTTGAAATTTAAACTACTTAGTTCTCCAGGTAGGACCAAGGCATGTATATATTTATTCATCTTTCCCGGGGAGATGGCCAGCGCACGAAGTGTTGAAAAAACCATGTGCGCTTGGCCGGATTCGACCGGCGACCTCGTATTACATGCACGACGATCTAACCGACTGAGCTATCAAGCAGGGTTGGTAGAAGAGCGATAGATATCATCTATAGGTGTTACGGTTCGAAAGGTGTCCTTCGCGTTCCTAGCGGATAGCCTCAGCACGGTTATTTTCACTATACTGATATAATGTTTTTGAAATTTAAACTACTTGCAGTCTCCCGGTAGACAAGGATGTATTATTTATTAATTCTTTACCTGGAGATGGCCAGCGCACGACAGTGTTGCAACAAAAACCATGTGCGCTGACCCGGATTCGAACCGCGACCTTCGTTATACATTGCACGACGCTCTAACGACTGAGCTATCAAGCAGGGTTACTGATGTTGGCTGTGGGTGATGTGGTCTGTTGTCAAAAGGGTTGCGTGTTGTATATCCGCATACTTAGATAAATTTCAACCAAAATGGTCATAGAGGCAACATGTGATCCCTCCTTTGTAGATGAGGGTCAACAGTTCACATATTAAGGCTTTAAATGTCAGGCGGTCAAGTTTAGGTTTGATAGGTTGAAATTGTAACCAATGTGGACCTTAATTGAAAAGTTCAATTGGAACCAAACTTGGTTTGTTGGATATTACACGAAAAACCCTAATTTATGAGGTCAAAGGTAACACGTCAAGCTGAAGGTGCACATGAGTCTATCATTTAAAAACCGCCACCGCAGACAATACTGCGTCCGAGGACCGCGAGTGTATTTTTTCCTTTGCGTATTTTTTCATAAGTAGCTGATTTTAAAAATATTTAAAAATACTTAATATTGTATAAGATTTAATTGTTATGTTGTAACTCAATCAGCCATATAACCTCTGGTCCGAGATAGTCTTCCTTGGAGGGTGGGCCAAATTGCCGGACGTCAGCAGATTTCTGTCTACCCCTGAATGACTATTGTCCGTTGTGAACTTTAATTTTGCACAATTTTAATTATTAGTATTTGTCTTTGTGATACTTCATTTTGCAACCATGTGTGTGTTTTGTTTTACATACAATTTTAATCCATTGTATTTGATTTGTCGTTTGATAATGATTTAATTGCTCCTATTTTCTATGTAAAGCGCCTAGATTCATCTGCATTATTATTATTATTGATTCGGCTGACTTCCATATTTAAAACACTTAGTGTCCGACGGACTCTTAGTTTAAATTATTGGGGTCCAAACTGACTCCCACTTAAACCTAGTGTCTGACGGGACAAAACAGTTTAAGACAAAGTCCTATGGGATGCTCCATTTTAAAAAACAAGGGTCTCGGACAATGAAACGTTGAACTTATTGCCGTCGGACTCTCAGACTTACCCTAGTGTCCGACGGACAAAAACAACTATTACACACAGTCCTTTGGGACGCTCCATTTTTAAAAACCATGAGTCCTAGGACAATGAAACGTCGAACTGAGTGTCCGTCGGACTCTCCGACTTAAATAGGCTTGGACCCACTCGTCAAAAAGTCGCTTAGAACAGGTTGGACCTGGCACAGAAAGATATACTAATTTTGACCTCAGATATGGTTAGTATATATCTTCGGATGCTCCAAAACTGCTGTTGTAAAATTATCTTTCTGTCGGTTGAGTGGTTTATAACGTGAAGGTGAAGGGTATTATAAAAATGCTTAAGAAAAAGTAGCCTAAGAAAAGGTACCTTGGGGTAGGGGTATCATTAACAGATCATCGGAGTTATATGTATAGCATAAGCGTTAAGACGTTGTACATATAAGCAAATGTGTTACAGTCTATTTGCAAAACAAATGCAAAATAAAATTTAAAAAAAAAAATATAGAACAAATATTAAATGATCTACAAATAGCTACTTATTCTTCACAAAATTTTGATTATTCTAGATTTATTCATTTTACTATTGTGTCCTTGTAATGGTGTTAATGTTTATTATCCATAAAGCAATATCCCAATAACGACTTTTTAATAACTATTTACACATTACACACGGTGGGGGTGGGGTCTAATGTAATCCTAATTATATTATAACGTATTTAAGCATTTTCATATTGTTTCCTTTTTACTTGCTGTAAGTTGTGATACAAACGTTTTGCCTATGCCCGGTACTTGAGATTGCAATGATTCGTAATAATTTGAGATTGCAGTGGCAATGGGATAGGGGTATGGAGAAAATTAACCAAAGGTCGAAGGATTTGTTCCTCCCTCCCGACCCCCCCCCCCCCCCGAAAAATATTCAACATACACGAATAGCTAGGTCTTAGGTGAAAATTGCAAACTTTAATAAATAACATGTAATTCGCCACAACGATCCAAATCCTTTTAAGTTAATTGTCAAAGGCAGATCCTGCATATTTATGTAATTGTAAGTTCATCATTTGTGGTCAATTTAGCAAAAAGAAAATAAATTGGATGTACCACCTTCAGGGAGGCAAGGTGCCCCGTCAAAGCCGGAAGGTATGGGTGATTGCCACCTTCCTGTTTGTGTAAAATGCCAAAAAGTGGTACTTTTGTTACGTATGATGGTACTGTATTCAAATACTGAAAGTATTTGTATTGTTTCTTATTTTTAGAGTAATAATATGTGTATGCTTACTTTGGCAGCCATCATTGCCAAATAAATACCAATTTTGCATGAATGGCGTAAATGGTCAAAAATCCCTTGATTTTGGAGATTTGATTACAAATGATGTTATAAATAAGCTCTCAGTTATGACGTCACTATAACGTTATATTGTTAAAAATAGATATATTGTACTTTTTTTGAAGAAAGGACATATGTAGCTACACATTGATACCAAACAAGATGATGTTTGTCTCTTAATTACGAAAACAACAGGGGTGGTAACCACCCCCTCTTTGGTCGTGAACATAGTAGACAAACCCTTGGTTGGACGAGGGCTAAACTGCAGATGATTCAGGATTATAAGGCGAGAACTTTGTTATGATCTATGCACAACGTCGCCCACATCACATACTATAGTATTTTATTCATCTGAGAAAATCGCGATTGAAAATCATTTCATGTCTATACCATGGAAGTGAGCATAAAAGAAACAAAAATTGGCTTTACTATTTTGAAGAACATATTATGAAGATTAATATTTAACATAACTTAAATTTAACACCGCAAATATATCCTCTTAATTAAGTTTGAGTGTGAAAATCAAAATAATGCGAGTTAAATGAAGGACAACACTTTTGAGGAGTTAAACGAGGGACAAAACGAGTAGAAATCCACTCTTTTTGGAGTGATCACTCTTTTGAGTGGAAATTCGCTCTTTTAAAGTACAAACCACTCATTTTGGAGTGGTTTACAAGGGTTTCACTCTTTTAGGGAGTGAAATTTTCACTCGACGTTTACATTTTGAGAGTATCACAGACAAGAAAACATCAAGCGGCGCTGTGATTCGCCCTAACTCAGCATCATGTTTCTCTCACAAAAACAGACAAAACCCTTCCAACGACATTTTTGTAGGTGGAGAATGGCAAATTGCGTGAGGGCCAGTGCGTCGAAGCGGTGAAGGTAGGTAATGTACTCAAGTGTATCACCCTCTCATTCCTGAAAGGAAAATACAATGCACTGGTGCTAGCTACCTTCTACAACCTTACTTTTGCACAGAATACCACTGGCTTAACCGGTGGCGGAAGAAGGTCGCAGAAGGTAGCCAACGCCAACACAACCCCTGTCAACACCCCACCCGTACTCGCCTAATGCTCGTGGTTCAAGATGCTACTAGGTCGACCAGCCAAGAGGGATTGGACTGCGACACTTTTCCGTTTACTAACACATGCATCAAATAGACTTGTTGAAAGGTGGAAGCATAACTCTAACCGACGTTGTCCTCGTCCGTAGACAAGGCATGTATATCCGAACCCCAATGGCCACAAGCCAGAGCCACTAGGAAGTTGCAGAAGACTAGGCTCTCGGTTGGGTTCAAACTGTTCCGTCACCGAGAACTGCAAGACCAGCGGCAAATCCCACTCCGGAACAAGGCTACGAACCGTAAACATACCCTTCACCAGATTGGACAAGAGGGGACTGAAAGAAACCGTCATGCCATCACCGAGCCCTTTACGGGTCTGGCCTGTGGCCGTTCGGTAGACCTACCCAACCTCGGACAGTCAGGACACTAAGTTAAACATAATTGCATGGATCGAACTCGCTCTTTCGGCACATCATGCATGGCAACAGTGGAGCCGAGAATCCTACGATGCTTTTGTTGATTTGCCTGAACAGTGTACAGTCTGCAGAAATGCGCCAGACAGGTTCGGATCATGGATGGTGCACTCCAGGATGAATGCGTCGGCTGGAGTGTCTCTTACCAGGTCCTCTCCCTTTGGAAGCCGGATCTGACAAGCAGATCTAGCAGCCTGGGAAGCCACAGCTGCCGTGACCACAATGGGCTACCAGCAGGACCTTGCAGTCTAGAGACAGAGCCACTCGAGAACTTTTGGGATCATGGCAATCTGGAGAAGCTATGATCAAGCGTACGCTATCAATCCTGACCATTCCGCCGCCATGGCGTCCCGTTCGACTGCCCCGGGATCCGGGTTCCAAGAGTAATAAGCCACAATCTGACGATTCATGACTGAGGCGAACAGATTCACGTGTAGACGGTCCACCCTCTAGAAGATTGTGCGGCAAACTGCAAAGAGGAGCTGCCACTCCACCGACGGCCCTCTGACCTTTGGCCGTGTCTGGATTAGGGACCTTCCTGGGAGACTGTCCGCAAACCATTGTCCACTCCCGGGTCACCCCCGGGTCACCCCCTCCCACCCAAACTTACACGCATCCGTCATCAGGGTGTTTAAACGTACCCGTTGTCGTGGTGTTTGATAGGTCACAGGTAGGCTGAATGGGACTCCTTGCCTCATTATGAGTGGCACCATTGAGTCAACCATTGAAGGTTTGAGGTAACCTTCGTCTTCCTGGGGGAAGAGCTAGAGGTGGGGTGTTTACCACTGACCAAAAGTTCTTCATCCTGACAGCTAAAACACATAAATCTGAAACCTTATGGCTGCATCCAATCTTGGGATTATCAATTTCTCTCTTTTAGCGCAAAATAATATGTCACGCCACCCTACCTTTGAGCTCCTTTGCTTGTGGTAGGACATCTATACCAGCCCACCTGTACCAAGGCAGCCTGACCTGACTTTCAAAATTAAAAACATAATGGCGACCATAAAAATATTAAAGGGCATATTTGTATTTTAATTCCTGCCAAAAGTCGGCAAACTGTTGAAAAAACCTGCCAAGTTTTTACCTACAAATTAAAAAAATAACACTGTCTACACTGTAATTCAAATGTGCATATTTGTATGGCACACACGGTTTTTAGAATAATTTGCAGGTTTCGAATTAAATAAATTAAATTAGAGGAAAAATTTGGAGGCTTATACATATGATTTATTCAAACACTAAAGCTAAAGTTTCAGTTTCAGTTTCAGTTTATTATTTTCCATACAAAATCAGATTACAATAATGGACATATGGAGGGAGAACCGCCAAACCTAGAGCTCGATCGTACTGGGTCACCCTACTAATACCGTGCAAAGACAAGGACATGACATAAGACAAAGGAAATGGTGTAAGTAAGACATAACAATACAAAGGGGCAAACATTTTCATGAGCATTTGGCTGACTAGTTTATAAAGAATCACTTATGTTGGAAATTGACATCAAAGGTCAAAAGTAAACAAGTAGAAATCCAATTCAAAAGCAGCACAAATGTATAATAACATGAATACTAATAATGAAGTAAGAATTCTAATGACAAGCAGACAATAAATGATGTTGTCTAGGCTTGAACTTCAAATTACACAGAAGTAGAATTAATAATATCACATGGACTGGTTCGCCAAATAAGGGACCCTGACAACCGTGAGTCTTTCGGGCTAAGTTGATGTTGAAGGTTCGCTAAACTATACTCCCTAATCTACGGGTAGGATAATTAGAATTTGACCTACCATAAATAAAGTAAGTTGAAAATAAAATGGAAGTAAATTTGTTGAAATATTTGTCCTAAAATTGCCACTTGAAAGTTTTTTGTTGATATCCATAATAGTTAAAGTATTTAATTGAACCAAACAAAGGAAGAGAGTGAGCTTAGAGAATGGGAGCGGCCGGTAATAAACGAATTATTTTCTTTGTTGTTTATGGAATTGGTTCAAATTACCGATTGTTTTGATCCGCCCACAATTAATTCAATTAGCACATTCGCTGCATAACTAAACTGTTTATATAATGACAATAAAAGTGTCAAGGGGTAGAGAATGTGTTCAAAGATAGATACCAGAATATTTAGATACCAAGTTAGAACTCGAATAGTTTGAGGCTTCCATGTTAAATGTTCATCTAACGTAATACCGAGAAACTTGGTCTGGGAAATTTTGGAAATCTATATTGTCAATTTTAATATCAAAGTGAATGTATTTTGCGAGTACTGTGTCTGTTTTGAAACACAGGAGTGTAGTTGGTTTTGTCAGTATTCAATGATAATTTATATTGGCTTTAACCAAGAGCCCACATGTTTAAGCTCATAATTTGGTGGAAGATAATTAGATAGTGAAATTAGTATGAGAAGCAAATCAGGTTTGTTATCATCGGCAAATAAAGTAAAGAAGAAATATTTATAGGAATAAACGATATCCTTGATCTATATAAAAATAAGAGGTCCCAAAATTGATCCTTGAGGTACACCGCTGGTTAATTAAGGAATGTGATGAGTCATGATGTAGTATAAATGACATATTGATATCGGTTAGATACGTAATTTTCTGAACCACTCGAAGGCACGCCCCGAACACCAAGTGCTCGAGTTTGGAGAGAAGAATATCATGATTTAAGTAAATCGAAGTCCTTCAGAGGCCCCGAAATCCTCCAAGTGTTGTGTTGAATTTCAAAGTTCGGATTATAATTTTTATTGTAAGTTTTAAGAATTGCCATATACGGTTATGACCTACCAGGACGAAAACCAAATTGACTATCGTTAATAAGACTGAAGCGAGAACAAAAATTATATAAAACGTTGTGTACATACGTTCCAAAATTTTTTTGAAAACACAGGCCAAAATTGAGATAGGCCTATAATTACTAAAAGTATTTTCATTGTCCAGCTTTGTAATAGGAGTTACCCTCGGCAATTTTTAATTTATTTTGGAAAGACCTTCCGGACAGATAACGATGAAATTAAATATTTGGGGGTTAAAGGTGTTGCAAATAAATCTGTTGACAAGATTTTATAACACTGATTTTATATATGAAATTGATAAAATAATAAAATTTTTCCTTTTTTCAATGAACTGAAATAGAATGATTTCTTTCTATTCTTCATTCTCAGCGGGGAAGAAAGAGTGAATTTTGGGGCGTATTTATATGATTTGAGAACTGTTTGAAATGAACAGAAATGCGGAAATATTTTGAGCTAAGTTAGGTCCAATATTAGCATAATAGGAATTAAAATTATCAGAATTAATTTGGGATCATAACTTGAGGATATTATTAATATAAAAATTTTGAGGTATTTCGAACTTGCAAGATCTTCCAAGCACATCTAAGCCTGATATTCAAAGTTGTTTTTTATTATTAAAACAGATAATAAAATTAAATAAATTTTAGTTATTTTTTTCTTGGAGGCACGATGTAGTTGTTAACATTATTGCCGGTTAATTAAGTATAAGTATTTTATTATAGTCATTAGGCGTAGAATAATTTCGTGTATAGTTTTTTCCTTTTCTATTACCTATATTTTAGTAGGATGCGAGTTAATCCATGGTTTACGCGGAATGCGTTTTGAAGATTGCTTATGCTATTGCTATTAAGTTTGAAATTGTTTATATATATTCGGCAAATTTATAAGAAGGCATCATATGAAAATTCAGCTAAATTTGTGTTGGTAACAAAGGACCAATCAACTGCACTTAATTCTTCACAAAATTATACAAATATGATGGTTAATGACGTGTGGGGTCTTTTGGTTTGGGAATAAATCATGTTTAATTGGCTTAGAATTTGTAATTTTTGAAAAACTGGGGACGTGGTCCGTGATACGGCAACAAAACACCAGACTTGATTTTGTTGTCAAGGAATATTAGTCAAAATATGTCTATCAACGGAGGCCGAATTTGATGTGATTCTTGTAGGCCTATCAATCAAGGGTACATCTTAATGTGTGAGAAAACCGTTAGAAAATATTTATAACATTAACCATTTCATTCATGCTTCAAAAGAATCCAAATTAAAGTCCCCATATATAACAACCCATATTCGGATATGATTGTAGTGAGAGTATGTCAAATCATTTAGAAATAAATCAATGTCAGTCCTAGTGCTCGATAGATATTGCCAATAATTATGGTTTTTTATCAGGAGTAATATTTCAAATAAAAATGATTCATAATGAGATTGTTGATCATGAATTTGGTCGGTTGTAATTAACATAGCTGAAGATCATTGCGAACACGATAGGAAACAGATTTATGGACCTAAAATGCTGATCCTAACCACTCCTCCTATAAACACGTGGAAACTTACAGAGGTCATAATCAACAATTTCCAGAGTCCACTCAAAATCATTTGCCATGTCTCGGAAAGGGCAATTAACAGAAAATATATGGTTTATACTATTTAAATGTATGATTCATCGAAATTGTTGTTAATAGGCTACGGGGATTCAAATGTAATTGGAAAATCAAATACACATGTATGTTCAAAATTATATTCAAAGAATTATAATTACATTGAATTGGTAGAAGTATATCTGTTTATTAATGTCAAAACCCATTGGGAAGTATTTTTGATATCAATCAAAATAAAAGGATTTATTTTAAATTAAGCATATTATCATAGTTTCAATTAATTATTATGTGAAACAGCAAATTTAAAATTCCGTTTATCATCAAACATAATGATTGAATGGGAAACTAACGCCAGTTGCAATAAAACAAATCCAGTCAGTGTCTCTGCCAACATTTGTGCATCGTAATATGTAATGCAAATTACAGCTAAAACATTTGAATCGAATGTATGTTTGATACAAGAATACAACTTTCTAACCATGTCATCCAAACATGCAACGTATATACATAAAACAAACATTAAGTTTACTTAAAACTATATTGCGCATAAGTGCATTAGAATAATTATGTCATAAATGGCCTGATACAAATGGTGATAACAAAATTTAGTGAGCTAGAGATCTGCAACACATGTGAGGAATTAATGCACCTAACAGAAGTGTTGACTGTTTATTATAGGCCTCTTATAATAGGCCTAGTTTTTAAAATTGGTGGGACTGTATGCTGTCGGTCATCAAAGAAACTGTGCAAAAGCCACATATCAGAACCATACGCTCATTTTGAAGAACACTTGTCACTAGTTTAATAAATAGAGAAAAAAATATACGCCGGCCACCAAATAATGTTTACCCAATAAAGTATATACGGCCAGTTGAGCCTAACAAATAATTTAAAAGAGCCAAATCAGTTTATTTTTTGTTTAATTTAAACTGTCATTTGTCATTAAAAATGCTGATATATATTATGACAAACAGACAAAAGCATAACATGCCATTTCCGACTACTGGTTTTTTAGTGTTTAACAATGGAAGTCGGATCCCCCCCCAGCCCTGCTTTTACACAGTGTACTACAAATCATCAATTCTTGCCAGGCCACTACTCCAATAAAAACAGTATAGGGGATTATATTCATACAATGTCTTTGGACTCAAGATATTGAATAAACAGGGTTGTGTATTATACCTGTGTTAATTTTCCTTTTTATTAATTAGTTGCGTAAGATGCTGCATAAAACATATCCTATATTAATGTATCTAATATCAAGATAATTGTTTAATGTGGCTGGATGATATTGTTTTTTAAATAGCCGATAATGCCAACAACCCCTCCAATACTTCTTGGATACGTGTCATAATTTGTTGCCTCAAAGTGGAGGTTGAGTTTTAATGCAGGAAAAATGTGGAGTTCTATAACCTGGTAAACGTGGGGGTCCCCCCAATAGTTCAACTAATGGACTATTAGTAATGGTGTATTAAAGAGTTAATGAATATACGATCTTGGTGTCATAATAAGTAGAACTTTAACAGACCATAAGCATATTGGAAGATAGTCTAACAGAGGTAATCGGCTAATTGTCTATGTGAGTGTCTAATCCTTGGGAATCAATTATGATTATGGTCGAGTTATTATGGCGATCTTTTATGGAAAAGTATTGTGTTGCCCTCCTTTAATTTCTGGCTGTTTTACTTGTTGGAATCTAGTTAAGGCCAGTAAATTAATACCATTTGGGCCTTTTATTTAATGTTCGTGCTCCAACGCTGTGGGGGGAATTACTATTTCCTTCAACGAAAATTACAAACTAAGATTATCCTAACCACGAAAAGCTGTGTCCCCACATGAAAAAAGAGTGCACATTATTTAGACAAATGAATAACATGGCAATCATTATTTCAGAAATATAAGTGAAAATGGATATACACATAACCTCCACAATGCTGCAAGCGAACAAGGGAAGCTAAGCTATTCAATAATCGGCCGTAACACACTTCACATTTTTTACTCTGTCTATTGTTAATGTGCACGCAGGTGAATAGATTCGAAATGATGTCCTTGCCGCATGGCAAGTTCTTCTCGTTCGCGTTTAAAAGGAAAATCTTGAGGATTCTACTGTTGTTCAATTAAACTTGACATAGATAATATTTTTCGAAAAGAACATGTTAAAGGGACAAGTCATGAAAGAACAGCGCCCATGGCAAGGGATGACCTAATTTGTGCATAACCTAGATCCGCAAGTTATTGTCTTGAAAACCTCGTGCTATTCAATTTACCAAGAGAGGCAATGGTATTCAGCGACCTACATTTTTAAAAATCCCTGAGCGAGGTGAGTATGTCCGCCTTTAGGTATGAACAGTACTAGAGCTCCCTCGGCGAAGTCATAACACCTGATATGGCTTAAAATCTTTTGAACAGTGTAGGCAGTAACTGGGACCTGCATACTCTGTTGAGAAGAGATCTGAAGTGGTTTTAGATTGATTGTTGAATAGCATTAGCTCTATTGTCATGATTGTTGGCTTGAGTTTACGTGTACATATTGGTCACTGAAATTTCTGGGGAGTAAATTGAGTTGACATTTTATTAATTTTTCTAAATATGTGCGACTTTTTCATTGGGGATACAGCTTTTCCTGGGTTTACATAAGATTTTAATTTTTAGTTAAGGAAGTAAGTGATCCCAGCGCTGGAGCACGACAAAGTCGTAAATCACGACGTATCATGGCCTAAGTATTTCTGATATTGATAAACTAGAAAATCTTCAAATTTTGATGGGTCGTCGGATTCTAAAGGCCCAACGTAATACTGCTAGGAAGCAATATTATGGGACCTTGGCTGGTATACTATCAAATAATCCAGGATAAACAAAGCATGTCTTATGTTCAACGCTTACAGAATATGACCGATGATAGATTACCGAAGTACTTCTTAATATTTTATTACGATTTTAGTATAAACAAAATAATATGCCCGGAATGGTCAGAGTAATGTAAAAAGTCTCTAAGTTAATTGTGGTTATTGTTTTCGGATAACACCGTAAATACAAAGTGGTCTATTAGTATGTTAGATATAAGAACGTGCATAACGTTAATTGGTATAGATATGGAGTTAAAATCTACCTTGACGAATTAATAAAATTAGTGTCTGATAAATATGATTTTAGGGCGCGCTTCCTTGAAATCAAGGCCAGAACAATACGCTTAGTTGCGCGTAACAAAGAAATTGAAAACTTCTTTGATTCGGATTACATGGAAGCTAGTAACCAGTACTCCTGAAGGCCTTGGTACATTCTTGTTTTTATGTGAAGCCCTACACGATATACGTTATGATGAATATAAAAGGCCCAATATAAGATTGTATCAACTGGGTACTCTAACTAGTGGAAAGCATTCGTTTTTGGGTGATAACTTCATCAAATTAAATATGGTTTCTTCAAAGGTCCACGTGATGCGAAATTAATTTTATAATATCAGCAACAAAACGCCTAAAAGGGCACACTTGTTAGGTGTAACTCATTTAAAATAAATCTCGGATGTGTGGTCAGAACGGTAACTATGGGTGCAGTGGTTTTTAATGCTTTCCCAACCTGTCCATCAACGAGGCTTGTTCTTCTGCCAGGCAGAAGATTAATCCTGAATTGACCAAACCCTCATGCAGTGGTACTCAGTTCTTATTGTGTGTATACATCCCATCCATTGTTTACA
This sequence comes from Ophioderma brevispina, assembly GCA_023653785.1. Classification (NCBI taxonomy): domain Eukaryota; kingdom Metazoa; phylum Echinodermata; class Ophiuroidea; order Amphilepidida; family Ophiodermatidae; genus Ophioderma; species Ophioderma brevispina. Next base: position 229,874 of record JAMKCH010036330.1, read on the forward strand.
CTTCTCAGCTGTTACTGATACTGGCTGCCGAGTTCGAGAGTCTCATATTTCCATGCATGGCCATGGTCAGTGATATACATACCCTACTTGCACCACTAGTGATAGTGACATTCCCTGCTTGCACTAAATGAGACTAGTCCTAACCTAAAGGTAGCTATGTAACAGTTTTTCTGATTGGTTTGGTCAGATTGCAAAATTTTGCTTGACAAATTAAACTGTAGAATGACTTCTTATAATCCAAAATAATACTTCCAATGTTATAATATACATTGTGGTACAGAATTACATTGTATGTATATTTTAACACTGATAGCATGGAACTATTTCATTAAGCAGACTAATATTTCATGTGTGGTAAACAGGCACAACTTTTGTACAGCAATGTATGACAGATATTACTACACAACAGTGATTTGGCCTTTGCACTGGATATAGAAGTTCCCTTTAAAAGGGAAGTATGGTAACCTGAAGCTTGGTGTTCCATGCAATGCGATTTCTACTTCAAAATAATACCAGATTTATCAGAAAAAAGTAACATGAAACTGAATGTCTTTTGTTTCACAATAAAGGTTGATCATTATGATTGATGCCTTGCACAGTATTCATTACAATATAGTGTTACAAAACTCAATTTGTTGTTTCATTTCACAAATTGTGCACTAAAATGCAGAAGATTGTCCTTTTTAAGGACTCGTCTTGTTGGGTTTGTTTTTATACACTCCTCCACGCTGATTATGTGTGATAACATGTATGGGGAAATTTACGATAATATTCAGGCACGAGCCCGGTAGTGGTCGGGCGGGTGCTCTACTGAATTGTGTGAAAGGTTACTTATTTTATGGTGGTTATTTCCTTAATTCAGATGGAGCATTCTCTCGGTTATTACGGGGTTCTGTGCTTGCATGTGTGAATTCTTTGTATAATATTTTTTGATGTAATTTTGTTATATGATATTGTTCGTTTTGTTATTTTTAAATGTGGGTGCACCTGATTTGTAATTCAGAGTGCCGCCGTTCTGAAGGTGTACTTTTAGCCCAATAAATAAATAAATAAAATAAAAAATAAAAAAGTTTATCCAAGCTCAATCGGAGTTTTACTCAATTGTGAGCGTTTGCACTCCACATTTTTGAAAAATACTGCAAGTAAACTTTCGTTATCCCCTTGGCAAGATGGCAATCTGGAATGTAACCTCAGTTGACCTTTGACCTTGATCCATGAACTTTGACATCATCCACATATGAAGAAACCCCTATTGCATCTCAACCCCAATTCTGGTGTAAATCGGACTTAAACTTTTCGAAGGAGACTTAAAAACATGCGGGCATGCGCGCAATCGCAAAATCCCCCTCTGCTTTTCAGGCCAGGGGGTAAAATGGTAGTCATTTAAAAAAGAATGGAATATTTACATGAAAAAATATGTTATCCAGATCGTTTTCATATTTTGGTATAATGACCATTTTAATTTCGAATTTTAGAAACCTCAAAAATGATCTTCGAAAACAATGTT